>NC_051169.1:28397701-28697701 GCF_013339725.1 Rhipicephalus microplus
CAGGAAACGCGTGAATAAATCGCAATATAATAATTTTCCCAAGTAATCAAGTATAAGATGTAAAAGTAGAAATTATGCTCCACTTTCTCTTGTTTGAAGGGTCCCAGAATGCAGTTCACGGTGGTGGTGGTGGCCATCCTGATGGGGGCCATCCACGCTGTCGCCCCGGCATCAGACGCCCTCAAGGTGATGGTCGCGAACAACGCTTTTGCTTTCGAACTTCTTCCGCTGATGTCGACGTCCCAGCTGGACAACGTCTTCTACTCACCCTACAGCGTGACCACGGCCCTCGCCATGGTTCACGCCGGCGCGGACGCTTTGACGCTGCGTGAGCTCCACGAAGCCCTGAAGTACAACTTAGTTGGGCTCGCGGAGGACAAAGTAGTGAGTGCTCATGCAGACTTTAATCGGCACCTGTTGGGGCCGTCCAACTCGACGCTCGAGGTCGCCAATGCCGCAGTCCTGGACCAGCGGCTGAACGCCCTGTCGTCTTACCTGAACGCGTTGAAGAACGGCTTCGAGGCGGAGCTTCTCAAGGCCGACTTTTCCGGTGATGAACGGGCGACCCTGAACACCATCAATTCGTGGGTAAGCCAGAAGACGCAGCAGAAGATTAGCAAGTTGTTCGATGAACCGCTGCCTAGCTTCACCAAACTGGTACTTCTGAACGCCATCTACTTCAAGGGGACGTGGCTCAGCAAGTTCGACCAGTCGAAAACTTCCAAGGCCCCTTTCTACACGGCTGATGGCCGTTCTACAAGCGTCGACACCATGCAGGGCGTTGTCAAGGCGGGATACGCTTACGTCAGAAACTTGGCAGCTACTATGTTGGAACTGCCTTACAGTGGTCTCGACTACAGCATGATTTTGCTCGTTCCTCAAAACGGATCCAGCGTTGAAGTGCTAAAGAGACAGCTGAATGGAACGGCAATAGCGGCCGCTAGGCAGAGGCTCCGCGAATCCAGGATTAAACTTCACCTTCCGAGGTAAGCAAGATAAAGTTATCTCTCAAATTGAGAAGGCGTAAATTGGAATACATTATGCAATCACATCATCGAGCAAAGCTGAAATTAGAATGCCGAGTAAGTTTATCTGACAAAAATAATATGAACGGGTAACTTTAAAAGAACTACACGTTTTCGTGTTTTGTTGATCTATTGCCGCTTTTACCTCAACTAGAGAACACTAGAACATTGGAATGCTCGGAACGGCCACAGTAACCTATGCACAGTAAGTGAAGCCCAAACAGGGTCAAGCCGTTTGGAACACTGCGATCGGTAAATCTGCAATGTGTCATTGCTTTAAGATTTGCACACTGCTCCGCCAAAGTGGAGGATATGTGTAATGCCTGCTTACGACTGAAATGCCCGCTTTCTAATGGCAGATGCAGATTTTTTTTTTACTTTTTAGTGTAACCAGCTGTATTGTTCTTCTTTGTGTCTTCAAACTAGATTTAGTTGGTACGTATCGATAAAGAAAGTAACTTAAAATGCGAAAAAAAAAACGGAAGAAATTTGCAGTGTCGTTGCACGGCATTCCACAAAAGCGTAAAGCATGGCCTTCGAGATTTCTCATGTTTGTTAAGATCTCGAAGCCGCACATTAGAGGAACTTATGAGCACCTTTTTCCAGCTTTTTAATTGGCTCACTTACTTAGCCTGCTTGGTCTGCTTCGGAGTGAAGAACGCATCAGCTCGGACTCCTTTATGATGGGCTAAGTTGCTAATAATTAATTGACATCATATTGAACAGTTTTGTTTTGATTCGTGATATTTTAATTAAAACAGCAATAATTATCGAGAACATTACTTGTAAGGTATTTATTAGTATGAAGCTATGTAAGGTAATACTGAGCAGTGGAAGTCTAGTTACAACAATCTTATTAGGAATTTAATTAGCCTAATCTCAGTTATAGTGGTCCTAATTAGTGCTGTGTTAATTGGCATAATCTCTATCCTTTTTCCGACCCTTTTCTCCACCCTCGTACAGGGTAGCAAACCAGTTCTTCTAGCGAAACCTCCCTGTCTCTTGCTTTCATTTATTTCTCTCTCAGCATAATCTTACACGCCTTCATCAGCATGGTCTTCTTAAGAAGCGGCTTAAATAGCAAGGCCTTGACAAGCATGAATGTGCCTTATTCCTTATTACCTTATTCAGCGGGAAGTAGTCTCAGAGGCCACGGTGCGGATCATTCTAAAGAATGCCAAGTGCAGACATTAAAAGCTTGAAAAAGCAAATAAACAGACAGTGTCATTAAAAAAACGCCCCGCCGTTGTGGTCTAGTGACTAAGGTACTCGGCTGCTGGCCTGCAGGTCGCGAGATAGAATACCAAATGCGGCGGCTGCATTTTTGATGGAGGCAGAAATGCTGTAGGATCATGTGCTCAGATTTGGGTGCACGTTAAAGAACCCCAGGTGATCGAAATTTCCGGAGCCCTCCACTACGGCGTCTCTCATAATCATATGGTGGTTTTGGGACGTTAAATCCCACATATCAATCATCATTAATCAGCCTTTTAAAAATATCACTAGTAAAAGTTTCCGACACATTTCATACGTGATGTGCAGTTCTGCACTATGTAGAACGATAGACAGTTGAAAGAAGATAGCTCTGGCTTGAAGACACCACCCAAATTTCCCGACATCCTTTGACGTCATACCGCATTCTATCGCAACCAAAGTATCTAAAATCGTTGATCGCAACCAATGGAGCGGAGCTTGCTCCGGATAGATATAACATTTTCGTACAGTTAGCTGGTTCAAAAGGGGGTGTCGCCAGAGCTCGGAAAGATACCGAGTTATGCCGAATCCAGGGCATCCTGCATATAGTGCACCTGGACCTCATGTTCATTCTGACCTGGACACACCCTTGACAAAGGTAACATGACGTCACAAGTGGTTGATGCCAATGCCTTTACACTAGCAGCTATAGGACATCGCCCTTGCAATTGACGATAAGCGGGCGGATATACTTTAGGATTAGTGGGCGAATGCGACCTAGAACAACACGCGTAATTAGATCTTGATGCATTAACTGAATAACTTAAAATCAGCTTCACGTGATAGTGCCACTAGTGCTGCTACTAACGACTGCGTGTTTGGTATTGTCATGTGATGATGAAGCGTACGCGGGCAATGTGAATTTTAGTTTGGTATTGTCATGTCATGATGAAGCGTACGCGGTCAATGTGAATTTTTAGTTTAGCGTTAACATGGCAATGGGGAATAAGGAGCACAAGAATGGAAGCTTTAGCGAGTAGGTATGCGTTCATCTTGGTTAAACAGCTCGTTCTGAACCATTCGTTGTGGACGGCGTGTTTAAGTAGACCATGATACAGTGTACACGTACCCAAGCCGTGATTCTGGTTCCATTGGCTGAGGATGTATGCGTTAAAACTGAATAGAAAGAAAAGTTCAAATGATCGCCTGTATGCGTTCATACAGAATGTTTAGGGCTTTTTGTAGAGAAATAGTAACAGTAAATAAGTACTACCCACGAAGCAAAAGTAAACAGTCATATGGTGCAGTGAAGTGTCCTCCAGGATGCCTCCTGTGGGCAATAAAGTTTTACCACTTCCAGATGCGTCTACATCATTCTTCTTGTTAGGCCTAGGAATGTCTGAAATGGGAAGCTGTCTCTAAAAATCCGGAAAGTTTTTCATACTACTTTGTCGCAGAAGCGGCCTGAAGGCAAGCGGATCCATTTAACGCAGTAATTTGCTGCGAACGAATTGAATATTTCAACAGCAATGCAGATTTCGGTTTGAGGCGGGCGTACGAAATCACCGCCGTGTTACATGGTTTTAAGTGTACTACGTGTAACCGTGCAAGCACGATATACCACTAAATCTGAGAAACAGCATGATTACGGTAAACGCTACGGGTTTTATAGTGTATTGTGCATGCCTATTTCGATCCCGCTGTTCCGCTAAGCACGCTAAACTATAACTACACGTAAAGATAACGCGTATACGCATTCTCTTAATGGACCCTTTGAAGCCAACTGGCGACGCTGACCCAAGTTATGTCATGACGTTCTAGGCTGTGGAATGTTATTTACAGCAGTATTATAAGCCCTTTGAAACGAAAATTTTTTTCTGTACAATTCAGCATGGTTTGAGGCCTGGGCTGTCATGTGTTACGCAACTGCGTGAATTTTTTCAACATGTTTTAAGTTCGAATAATAAAAATTTATCAAGTCAATTAGGTATTTTTGGGCTCTCAGAAAGCGTTTGACACTGTTCCACGCGCTTTTTTATTACATAAATTATCTTTTCTGGGTCTGCCTGCATCTGTTCTTGGTTGGTTGAGGGATTATTTACCTTCTAGAAAATAGCCTGTCTGAGTAAATGGTTCATTTTTCCCATAGTCCAGCGTGATTTCCGGGGTGCCACAGGGTTAGGTGTTGGGTTCTTTCCTCTTCTTTGTCTATAATAATGATTTGTCAGAGACGCAAACATAGAATTGTGATTGCGCATATGATGGTTGTGCGCAGCTAGGAGCGCAGTCATGTATACATCAATACACATTATGAACGATATTTATGCTTTGCAACATGATCTTGACACTTTGGTCAGGTGATGTGAGAAATGAAGATGCGTTTGAATGTACACAAGTGGAGTTTTTCTAAATCTATCAGAACACGCAACCCTTTCACTCATCCTACACTTTGTCAAGAGCACAACTTGACCGTGTTGAACATTTTGAATACCTTGGCGTATACTTATATGCTGATTTATCTTGGTAGAAGCATATAGGGTACGTAAATAATAAAGCCAACGGTGTGTTAAACCTTATTAAAGGCCATTTCAGTTGTGCCCCCAAAAGTCTGAAAGAAGTTAGTGTGAGGGAGAAATTGTGTGTGAGGGAGAAAAAAGGCAGAGAGGTCAGCCTGAGCTATAGTTCACTCTGGCCTGCTACTCTACACAGGAAATAAAGGAAAGAGGAAGAAAAGAGGGATGAAGGGTGATGATGGGGACAAGAAGAGCTGGTGCGTATGTACAGTAGTCACTTAGCATAGCACCCTACAGTCTAGTATCTAGCGCAGTGCTTTTGATAAAGTCTAAAACAGCCGTTGTAGAAGATTTTGGCACTGTTTGGTCGTTCATTGCCGACAGCATGTGGCTTTCACTCAGTGGCGTTCGTCCGATGCTTGCCAACGCTGAAGTTAGCGTTTTTCTTTGCACCACGTATAATGGGCAGTCACAAAATACTTGAGCTAAAGTTTCGCGCACTTTCGCAGCGCTGACAATTAGGGCTGTCCGCACGACCAATCAGATGAGTGGAGTGACGAGTCAAGGCGACGCCCAGGCGAATCCGGTGCTGTATATTAGCATGTCTTCGGCCGAGTTTATCTGCAAGACGAAAGTCATACCGGGGTCTGTTTCCCGCAGAAGCTTGTTCCGGTGATCTGGTAGCGACCAGTAAGTGGCAGCGCATTCGCGCATGAGCGATCTCAATAATGTGTTGACGTCAATTCACGAAAACTGTACTTCGAAGTACATAGGAGCGTTGTATACTGCCGCTCTTGCTTCGCTATCGGCTAGTTCGTTGTCAACCAGGCCGCAGTGTCCAGCAATTCATTGGAGTGCAATCAAGTGACCACTCCTGTGTGTTAGGTCAAATTCTTGGATGATTCTCAACGCTAACGTATAAAATTGGCCTCTTCTTGAGCAAGAATGGATGGCTTGAAGCACACATTTTGCATCGGACAAAACCTAGCCTTGTATATGCCTACCCAGTATGGGATCCCCATGATCAAACTTTAGTCTATAAACTCGAACGCATATGAAAGTGGGCTCCACACTTTGTCAGAGACAATTACAACTGTACCTCAATATTACCCGAATAAAATTACTTAGGATATATTATTTAAGATGAAAACTTCTTGAGCAGCGCAGAGACCTCCTACAACTAAAATTTGTTTTCATTTGATCTTTTGCGATCGCACTAACAAAAGTTGATACATAATGAGTCCATACTACGTGTTACATAGAAATGATCATTCCAAAAAAAAAAAAAAAACGGGAGGTCCACTGTTATAGCGGTTTCTTTGCTCATTCTTTTTTTTTTTTACCTTTTACTGCTAGTGACTGGAATAAGTTGGATGCCTGTGCTGTCTATCATCCACCCGATGCTTTTTGTTCATCAATACAGTGTGCGTGCTTTTCGTGAATGCGAAGGCACGGATGCGCAAATCTGTGCCTTTTTCGACGGTACAACTGTGTTTTCAAAAAAAAAAAAAACTTTACACCCTCAAAACAATGCCCATTTGGGCGATGTAGGTCACACTAATAAATAAATAAATAAATAAATAAATAAATAAATAAATAAATAAATAGATAGATAAATAAATAAATAAATAAATAAATACTTTTGGTTGTTAAATGTTATCTGCTTTTCTTCTGCCCAATCGCATGTGGCACAGGTTCAAGCTGGAGCAGAAATACGATCTCAAAGAGGTGCTGCCCAAGCTGGGAATCAAGAGGATCTTCAACGCGGGCGAAGCAGACCTGTCCCGAATCAACGGAGAAAAATCGCTGTTCGTGGACCGGGTGGTGCACAAGGCTGTGGTGGAGGTGAACGAGGAAGGCAGCGAGGCGGCAGCCGTCACTGGTGTCACCATCAACACGCGAACCACTACCGGTCCCAGCGAGATACACGTGGACCGGCCGTTCCTCTTCTACATTACCAACAAACGCATAGGAAACATACTCTTCGTCGGACAAGTGAACAAAATCGATTGAGTGCCTGCCCACACTGGCACTGAATGCGACGGGCGTATACGAACTACTGGCTTTGGTTTACGGTTATACAAACAATCTTTAGTCGACCGGGTGCCTTTATAAAAAAATCTCGTTCATTGTACGTTTATACTCGTGTGAACGCCCCTGAATACGTCCGTCACTGGATCGACACACTTGAACTTTCTTGCGGTCATGCTCTCATTTTTTGGTTAGTTTAGCTCTCTGTAAAATTGAAGCGCATCAGCGAGTGTCTTATCATTTTTTTCCCTAAATGATGTTTAAATTCAGCAAAAGGCAACACGAATCAAGGAGCCAAAGCAAATCGTACATGTTAAGTACCGACCGCCACATTACGTTACGTTTAATGTCCCGCTGCGTTATTTTAATCTGAAAATATCGACGAAAGGCCTCTTTATACTGCGCAATATAAGCGTTACCCAGAAAAACATAAAACTACGGGAATCCATCGTGAGATCAGATGACCCGGCTGGTGTAGAGACATACCTTATATCAATGTCTAATACAGTAATTTGTTAATTCAATCAATGCTTGAAGGCTCCGCGTTTTTTGCCCCACCGCAGTGGTCTAGTGGTTAAGGTACTCGGCTGCTGACCCGCAAGTCGCGGGATAAAAATCCGGCTGCGGCGGCTGCATTTTCGATGGAGGTGGAAATGTTGTCGGCCTGTGTGCTCAGATTTGGGTGCACGTTAAAAAACCCCAGAGGGTCAAAATTTCCGGAGCCCTCCACTACGGCGTCTCTCATAATGATATGGTGGTTTTGGGATGTTAAAACTCACCACATATAAATCAATCAATCAATCAATCAATCAATCAATCAATCAATCAAGGCTCTGGTTTTGTTTTGATGCAAGCGAAAGACCTTTCATGGCAGCGACGCATCTAATACAAATACCACGTGGAAGAAGTTGGGCGGTGCGTTAATCAAATATTTCTTTCTTTGGAAGCAGAGTGGGTTCTGTTTGGCTGCCAGGTCACAAAAAGCGTTCCGTATGTTATTCAATGAATCCCCGTGCTTCGGTATATGACTCCTACAGAAATATATGGCAAATTTAAGGATTCCGTAGGGAAAAATTTAGAATTAATGGAATGGTATGCGGAATGTTTCAGTAGAGATATGATCATGTCTTAAGCTTGAGAGACAGAGAGAGAGAGAGAGAGAGAGGCAGGCGAAGTGGTGGTTTGGATGCGTTTCCTCAGAACCAGCAGTTCGTAAGCCGAAGACTTTGCTTTTATCAGCTCATTCTAAATTTTGCATATGTCACCTACCTATCGCATGTCCGTGCAGCGGTGATGGCGAGTATGTTAATTACCTATTTCCTTAGCGTTGCAGACACAGTACGCATAAATTGCAACCCCAGTAGGAGATAACTTTACTGAATTCGCACCATTGTTTTTTTCCTTGCCAAAGCACTAGGCCCATGGTGATTGAATGTCTATTAAAAAGTAATGAAGTGACTTCAACGTATCTCTGACTATGCTCGCCATCGCGCTTAGTACGGATTCCACCACAATGTGTATATGCAGCGTTCAAGTGTCTCTCAGAAGTCTAGGAACTTTGTTAAAACGACAGCCTTTTAAAAGTAATTGTGATAGAATTCAAAACGCTGTCTGTCGTTGTTTTTTATGGTGTTTGCCAAATTAAAAAGAATAGCGCTCTTGACGAAACAGCGACATCTCAGACTTACGTTTTTGTTTTAATAAATGAAGTGTCACATGAACATTCGTGCCGAGGTCGGGCTTGTGCACGAATATGTCAATAATTTTTGATAATGGAGTGATTCCAAATAAGTAAGGAAGGGCCCTTTCTTAACCAGTGTTTAATGAAACAAACATGTTAGCACGGGCTAAAAATAACGTCTGGATGAATGCATGCGACGCAGCTACGCAAACGTAATTTTCAGGTTCAGTGTAGCGTATAACTTGCGATTTCTGGCATGTGAACTGCAGTGTGTAAGTACTCCTTGTCTTCTATTTGCGCTTGTCACTTCCTTCTAAGCCTTTGTGTAGAAAGAGAGCTGTACCAATTCGCACATCCTTAAAAAACTATTTTTTTTTCGTTCACTTTGTCAGTGCTATCGCCCTTGACGGACGTGGCGGAAACGCGTAGCTACTTTTCTTTTTCTTGTTTTGTTATTTTAACAGCGTCTGCCAGAATAGAAAGCACCGCTAGAAGTTCCTATGGCCGTATCTCCACCGCAGAGTTCACTGGCATGAAGTGCAGGCTTTGTATGCGACGTTATGCAAGAAAAGAACGGGCACATATTTATGTGCTGGGCTTCGATTTATATGTACAGCCATGGTTTAGTCGATCCCTCCTTAGAAAGCCTTCTTCGCTTTCCTGGGGAGGCAGTTGAATGTTTTTGCAGGGAATGTACAGAAGATGTTAGCGTGTATTGTGTAATCTATCGAAATAATTCTATATTTTCGGCAGCGTAACCTACATTTGCCGTTAAAGAACAACAACCGGAGTATGTGTTTTCATTGTATGAGTCAAATCGAGCATCTGTACATTTTGAATGTTTTCACGCTTACCCTACACCTGCCTATACGCACACGCAGCTCAATCTAGTCTCTTCGCGTTTGATATACATTGAGAGATATGTTAAACAATAGACAAATAAGCATACATTGAAGATGTGGCTGGTGAACCATTTTTTTTTCTTTTTTTCTTTATGAGTAGTGCAAACTGGGTATTCTAAAGTGGGAAGCCTGTCATGAGGATTGCACTTTAGTTTTACAGCGCGTATATGGGTAGTCTTATTCTGTTATATCCATCCCCTCCGACCTCATTCCTCTAGAATTAGATTCGACCACACATACATATATAGGCAAGCACTACCTTCTTTACTGCAATGAATCATATAGACAGTGAGGGTGCGTGGCTGTGAATAACTAATTACGAAAAATATTTACTGTTACTTTCTTTAAACATCTAAAAAGAACAAATACGTACTATTTTTTACTGCACCTGTATTTTATTCCAGACTTTCTCTACAAGACAAAATAAATCGATACTTTTTTTGCGGTTGCAATTAGTGTAGTGCAGGTGGCATCGTTGTATACCACTAGCATTTCCTTCAAATGTAATAATATCAGTTGATGAAGCCGAGCTCTGATTCAGTTACGAGAAATAAATAAAAGACAAGTGCATTACAGTCTTGGGTTGCTTGGGTTATTAACGACGCACCCAAAGGTATGTTCACTAAGGTGGATATTTGGGCACGGTATTATTCTATGATTAAAAACAATGAAAGTGTACTAAGAACGAGTACACAAACAAGGCTCACAAAGACACACACGCATAAACACACACACACACACACACACACACACACACACACACACACACACACACACACACACACACACACACACACACACACACACACACACACACACACACACACATGCTACTTTGAACACTTTTATTATGAGATACCAAGGTTACTTACAGGGCCAAAAATAATAATAAGTATGCACCCACCTATTTCGTAGTAGAACAGGATAAATACTAGGCACCAAAACAAACATAAAAAAAATAAAATTCTTTTTTTGTCAGAGCGATAAAGGGCATGTTAATACACCGGTCACCCATCTTTTCATTCTCCCCTGCTTCTGTGATATCACGCGTAAGCTGATTTCTGTTTCGTGCCAAAATTCTGCATTTATGTACAGAATTTAGGCTAGGAAAGTTAGTTGGTTTCTAGAATCGTGGGTCAGTTTCTAGAAGAATCGCTCAACCCAGCATGGGAGATTGGTCACCAATAGAGGGACAGATGAATTTGTGAAAAGAATAAAACAAGAAAGAAGAAGACAAGGGGATATGCGAAAAAGATATTTTAAAGGAAAGCAAGAATATTACTGGCAGTAATAGTTTTCATATGAAATTTCAAATAAAGAAAGTAATAAATAAGATTTCTTTCTTGCTTTCTGCTTCTGTGTATTGTATCTGTTTTTTTTTCGTCTGCTTCTTTTTATTCATTTCTTTCTATTACCAACTGTGTATTCCTCTTCTTCTCTCTTTGAATCTTTATTTGTCTCTTTATTCTTTTTCTTTCCCCTCCTTCCACTTCTCTCTATATCTCTTTCTATGCTTCTCTCTATTTCTCTTTTCTTCTCTTCCTGCCTTGGTATTTTCTTTTATGAGCGAAGGGGTTAAAGCTCTAGTAAACGTGTGACCGCAAAAAAAAAGCTATAATCATCATAAACGGGTAACTACCACCAAAATCAGCCAAATCCCTCCACTCGCCTCTGGCCCTAAAGATGAAGAAGGCAGCAGTTAGACCAAGAAATGTCTGCGGGAAGTATCGGGCAAATTCAACTTATCATCGGTCAATCCCCTCCTTTGTTTACGAGCCATGTGCAGAAAACAACAACAACAACAACAACAACAACAACAACAACAACAACAACAACAACAACAACAACAACAACAACAACAACAACAAAAACAACAACAACGACAACAACAACAACAACAACGACAACAACAACAACAACAACAAATGGCTGCGAAGCGACAGTGGTGAACCGAAGACCCCGAGCACTTACAACGATAGAATGCATTGCTAGGGAACAGCATAGACAATGGCGCCTGCGAGAAGACCACGAAGTTCTGCAAGACCTACGCCAACGAGAACCCACCCACAGATCTATATAAAAGGTACGAACGCTTTGGTTTGAGCACGAGTTTTGGTTTCTGGAGTACTGTCTAGGGTTTACATTGAACCTCTCGTCACAGACAATCAATCTAGAAGCAACCTTGCATTATCAGCTCCGCCGTGGTGGTATAGTGGCCAAGGTACTCGGCTGCTGACCCACAGGTCACGGGATCGAATCCCGGCTGCGACGGCTGCATTTTCAATCGAGGTGGAAATGATGTAGGCCCATGTGCTCAGATTTGGGCGCACGATAAAGAGCCCCAGGTGGTCAAAATTTCCGGAGCCCTCCACTACGGCGTCTCTCATAATCATATGTTGATTTTGGTACGTTAAACAACACATATCATCATCATCATCCTAGCATTATCTAACAATAGCCTGGCAACAACCTAGAACAAGCTAAATTAGGCTTCGGAATCGTCCTGTTTTTCTGTTTGAGTACGTGCACGACTTAATGGATGCCTTGCCATTTTTAATTTTTTCCGTGGCAGTTTATTTGGCATATTCTTCTCTTTCCTTAGGTATATAGCATGAAAAGATTTATTATCAATCACAACCGTGCACGTGTGAAGATCACGTGCTCCGTGACGCCAAACAAAGACGTCACACACACTCGCTGCGTGCCTGAGCTGCGTGTGGCGTTTACTAACACGCCCAGGTATTCAGCACTCATAAATACCCCAGGAAAATATGAACCCGGGTTGTAGCTCTAATGGTAGAACATAAGAAACTTAATCCGGAATTTGTGGATCGGGATCCCACCGATGCAAAAGGTGGCTTTTTCGGACCTCTTCAATTCTTTTCAATTTAAGTGAAATCATTACATTACAGTTAGGAGACCACAAGTAATCTCCCCTGTTCCTTCGTTGGCCTAAATATTTGTATGTGGGTTCACTGGCTATGTGCAATAAAGAAATTGGGCCCCTGGGACAATTCTCCTACTTTTGTATTCTCACTTTCTGTGTATTTTATGTCTTCTTTTCCTATCTTCAATTCTCTTTGCTTGTCTCTTTCTATGCTTCTTCTTCACTCCTTCCATCCCTTTATTTTTCTTTCTTCTCTCCTTCTTGTTCACGTGTTCTTTTTGTTTGACACTCACACCTGCTGTACACGGTAGTGAGGTTTGCACATAACCACAGTGGCACACACCTACTTGCAGTTTTCTGCAAGTAGGTGTGTGCACAAACTACGGCGAGCTAAATAAACCTATACACCGTTAAAAAAAGTTTAATGAACGAACTGGTAGAAAAGCATGCACAGAGTCACGAGTGTTCAGCTTCAAAAGTGTTGATGCCGCACATGTGTGGTGTCCCTTGATTTCCCTCACTAATGCGAACTTAGAGGACCACCAGAGAGAAATACGATTTTGTCTTGTGTCAGTAAAATAACAATTTACGATGCGACGGGAGCAGACTTGGATCGAGAGAAAGTATGCATAAAAAATCAAATGAAGACGCCTCACTGGCGGTTCGGTGCCGATTCACATTGAGGTAATAGATTTTGACAGCATCCGCTAATACCTATGTAACTGTTCAACGGTAACGCCACTCACATTATGTTCCAAGAAGGCATAAGATAATAGGTTAATGAAACTTTATGCAACAGATGTAGCCAAGCTAAAAAATTCAAGACGCCGAGCAGTTTTCGTAGAGAGCCGGAGACTGTGCATAACAAGATTGAGCCAATTTTATGAAGCCGATGCGGTCCAACTATGAAATTCATGATGTCACGCTAACAATCAGGTGCTCAAGTTCTGGCAGGAAACTCAAAACACTAACAAAATGAGCCTTCCACAATCACTTTATCTTTTCATAAGTAGCGTAAGATGGATAAATAACCAATAATAATTGAATTCTTGAATAATTCGCAAGTCGAAAATATTTTTAATTGTCGCTTTAGCCTTCTTTTGTTCGCAAGTCAAAAACATTTTGATTGTTGTTTTAGCCTCCTTTTGCAATAAAGGTTGATGGTTTCACGCACCGCTCATCCTTGCTGGGGAAAGGAAAGGAATCTGAGGAAGCGACAAATAAAATCATTGAGGTCAATGTGAGAACGCCAGCGAATGAGAAGTTCTGCAGATGGGTGAAAAGCGGTTATAAAAGAGGGATCAATGAATTGCGTATTAGCGCAGCATTAAACATTTGCCATTGCGAAGTCCAACCTTCGAGTGGGTCAAGATAACAAAGTCTCTGATAGTTGTGATCATAGACTTTCTTTCGACCATCAACAAGGACGCACGAGCTGTGTGAAATTCGAACGCAGGTCAAGATTATCTTCAGATAGATACTCTCTTTCTCTTCAAAGTTGCCTCGCTGGCTTCAAGTGGCGGCAGAGAAACATGATACCTCAGTTGGTCTGTCAAGCGTGGCCTCCACATTCTCCTCACTCTCAAAATTTGCGCCCGTGCGTGCCCTAGCTCAAAGGTCTTCCAACGCGCATCGTGAGGACATATCGGATGGTTTACTTTTTAAAACCCTGAAACAAAGTCGGACTACACGATCCCACTTAGCACTTCGTTAAACAATGCAGCGTCCTCAGGTACGTAACATTTCTCCCAAAGAGGCAGTGTGTTTCAGATAAAGGCTGGTTTCGAGAAGCACATAGGTTTTCTCCGCCGTTTAATTTACGAGCGCCGCTACCCACGCTAACCATAAAGCCTGGCCCTGTGCATCATTTTAAGCTTAACTACACCAATCGAAGGCAGAAGTTTGTTGGACAGTTTTGTTTTTGTTAAAATAAGGCAAACGAATATTAAAGCTTAAGTCTATCCCGTAGGTTCTGACGCCGTGTTCTGCGGAAACGAACAGTTCCGAGAGGATCATGTTGAGGTTCCCCGAGCAGCCAGAATGTATGCCACTCCGTTCCATTAGGCCGCACTAGCAACTAATTTATTTATTTAGGCAAGCAAACGACAGTTTCACTATTCGTTTTTAATTTGGGATGAATATTGTACGCGGTAAACTTATGCCACTTTTAAGCAATGAAGGCCACTAAAGCCGCGATATCCATAATTGTGGGGAAGTGTCATTTGAGTTAGCCTTATGCATTTTTCCAAGCCTATAAGCTTCCTATAAACATCCTGTAAGAAATCTATAGGGCATCAACTGCTATCATATTGCTTCATAAAGAAAGCAACAGAATACCAATCAAGAAACGTGTAAGGCCAGTGATACAATCTCCCCAATGCTATTTACCGCATGCTTACAGGAGGTTTTCAGAGGCCTAGAATGGAAACAGTTAGGGATAAGAGTTGATGGAGAGTACCTTAGTAACCTGCGCTTCGCCGATGACATTGCATTGCTGAGTAACTCAGGGGATGAATTGCAACTCATGATTACGGAGTTAGACAAGGAGAGCAGAGAGGTGTGTCTTAAAATAATTTACAGAAAACGAAAGTAATGTACAACAACCTCGAAAGAGAGCAGCGCTTCGAGATAGGTAATAGTGCACTTCAAGTTGTAAAAGACTATGTCTACTTAGGGCAGGTAATAACCACGGAGCTGAACCACGAGATTGAAGTAACTAGAAGAATAAGAATAGAGTGGAGCACATTTGGCAAGCACTCTCAAATCATGACAGGTAGATTGCCACTATCCCTCAAAAGGAAGGCATATAACAGCTGCATCTTGCCGGTACTTAGCTATGGAGCAGAAACCTGGAGACTTACAAAGAGGGTTCAGCTTAAATTGAGGACGACGCAGCGAGCAATGGAAAGAAAAATGTTAGGTGTAACCTTAAGAGACAAGAAGAAAGCAGAGTGGATTAGGGAACAAACGGGTGTTAAGGATATCATAGTTGAAATAAAGAAGAGGAAATGGACATGGGCCGGGCATGTAGTGCGTAGACAGGATAACCGCTGGTCATTAAGGGTAACTAACGGGATTCCCAGAGAAGGAAAGCGGGTTAGTGGGAGACAGAAGGTTAGGTGGGCAGATGAGATTAAGAAGTTTGCGGGTATAAATTGGCAGCAGCAAGCACAGGACCGAGTTGACTGGCGGAACATGGGAGATGCCTTTGTCCTGCAGTGTACGTAGTAAGGCTGATTATGATGATTATGATGATAATGATAGGCTTCCGTCTTTTGCTATGTTAACGCGTATTGCAGAGCATTGGTATAATGGGGCAAATATATGGCGGTGGCCGAAACCACCCTGACATCGCGTGCTGCTTTTTATGGATGACGGATACAACAGTGTTATAGACTGGGGCTAAACGACACTATCACTACCGCTACGCATTGTACTAATGATGTCTTGGTCTTTTTTTTTCGGCAGCTCATTATGAAGGTGGCCATCGTTGTCGCCTGGTTCATGGGGTATTGCGTCGGTGAAGAAGAAACGGTAATTACCACCTCCGGCAACGTCTTTGGTCTCGGTCTGCTACAACAAATCCCATCTTCGCCTCAGACTAACATCTTCTACTCGCCGTACAGCATCTACACAGCACTGGCTATGGCCTATGTTGGTGCCAGAGGCGAAACGCAGCACGATCTGCACGAGGCGCTCGGTTACTCGACGGCAGGCTTGAGTCCCGAAAGTGTAGCGAGCCTTCACGCCAGGCACACGCGACGGCTCCGAGAGCCTTCGAACTCGACGCTCCTCGTCGCCAACGCGGTTGTCGTTCAGACGGGCTACAACGTGCAACGTCAGTACCTAGACACACTCAGAGATTCCTTCGGTGCCGAGGTAAGCGAAGCAGACCTGACCGATGTGCAGTCCCTGAAGACCATCAACGACTGGGTCAAGAACAAGACGGCTGGCCAAATCGAACAGCTGCTTCTTGAGCCACTTCCCTCCGAAGCAAAGTTAGTGCTCCTGAACGCCATCTATTTCAAGGGGCTGTGGAACACCCCGTTTCAGGCGGAATCCACGTTCAAGGCTCCTTTCTTCAATGCGGGAACAGAGCGGGTGCAGGTGGACACGATGCACCAGCAGATTACGGCGGGATACGCTGAAGACGACGAGACGAACGCCCAAGTTGTCGACCTCACTTACGCTGGCCTCGATTACAGCATGGTTATCATTCTGCCGAGACAGAAGAACGGCGCGGATGCCATCAGGCGCAATTTCTCGGTGCCACTCTACCATCGTCTACTGTTGAAGCTGCGGGAGAGGGTCGTCGATGTCGCCCTTCCTAAGTGAGTACCAAGTTGTGACATTCGTTAAATATCTCTGGGTTTAAACGCAGTAAAAGAAGGTTCAAACAAATATCTAAACGATTACCTTGAATTTTGAACGACTTAGTGCGTACGCAAATGCAGATAATGTGTTTACTAAGTGCATGTTTATTATATGCTGTATTAATTCTCAGAAGTTGTGCTTATACAGTATGTTGAGCACCTTCACGCTCAAGCAAAAAAGAAATAAATATGTGGAAGTCATTAGGCCAGTCACCGGCCAGTTTATTTGCGCACGACTTACATATTCAACCCAGCGACAAGCGTAACTGTGTCCAGATAATGTAGCCGATGAGGCGATTTATTCCTTCAGTTTTCACTCGCCTTACCTTTAAATTAGTCCACTCTCCCATAACATCTGCTGATTTTGGTTTTCTCCTTTTATTGTATTTTTTTTTCTTTCTTTATTTGCGCCTACTATCACCTTCCATTCACGTTTGCTTCCTTTCCCTAGCACAAAGTGGCCAGCAGGTTTAAGGGCATGGTAACATCCCTTTCTATCCCTTGTTTCTTCATCCTAATCTATCTATCTATCTATCTATCTATCTATCTATCTATCTATCTATCTATCTATCTATCTATCTATCTATCTATCTATCTATCTATCTATCTATCTATCTATCTATCTATCTATCTATCTATCTATCTATCTATCTATCTATCTATAATCTCTCTATCTATCTATCTATCTGTCTATCTGTCTGTCTGTCTGTCTGTCTGTCTGTCTGTCTGTCTGTCTGTCTGTCTGTCTGTCTGTCTGTCTGTCTGTCTGTCTGTCTGTCTGTCTGCGTGTGTGTCTGTCTATTCAGCCTTTACACCGCACATAAAACCACCTTTAACGGTGTTCAGCCGAGAAACAGAATCGACGAACGTTTTGTACTTTCATTCTCCTCACGCATTTTCTCTATCTACCCGCTCAGGTTCAAGATTGAAGGACCGTACAAACTGAAGGAGCCTCTATCGCATATGGGAGCATCCAAGGCCTTCGACAAGCATCAAGCCGACTTCTCGGGCATCAGCGGATCTCGCGACTTATTCATCCACGACGTGGTGCACTGGGCCGTTGTCGAGGTGAACGAAGAAGGCAGCGAGGCCGCCGGTGCCACGGCTGTTATTTTTCAGACTGAGAGTGCCCGAGTGGGCACGCCACTTGTGGTCGACCATCCATTCCTGTTCATCATCCACAAGCGGCATACGGGAGACATTCTGTTTGTCGGTGAAGTGAATTATCTCTAAGCGATCGACCTGCTTTCAGACCCTTCATTAACTTCTATCTATATTATATTGTAAACCCTTCAATCCCAAATCCTTCGAGGTTACACACAAATGAAGTAAGCTTGTTGAACATCACATCTTATCATATTTAACCATAAACTAAAAATCCAATCAAAATACCATAAAACATGAAATTCGGGCAAACGTTGAGAGGGACATCATCGCGTGTGCGTCGCTCACGAGTTTTACTGAAATAATGACAGTCCCAGCGACATTTCAGGAACACTTAATATTTTGAGTGAGTTGGTTTTCCATCAGCGAACTCAAGTTGAATCACAATTTGCCAGTTGCAGTGACCGGAATGATGACAGTTCCAGTGGCATTTCAGGCTCACCTATTATTTTTTGAGTGAGTTGGTTTTCCATCAGCGAACTCAAGCTGCATCACAAGTTCCAAGTTGCATTTGGAAGTGAGCAGTGTTGTCATCATATCTCTTTGTCCTTGTGTGTGAACGCTTAAGTGCTCAGTGAGGGTTCCAGTGGAAGCCTTTTGGGACCGTCGATCACTAGGGACATTCATAGACAAGCTGAATCAAGTCACATGCGTATGTTTGCCGAAATTATGCAATTTTTTCTGCTGACAACAAAAATTTGAGACTGGACATCTCACGACGAGGCCAATTTCCTGTTTGGAACGACAAAAATTCTAGTGACGATGACTTTTAGACACAAGCGATAGGAACACTATTACAAGCACACTCAAATTTACTCATACTTGTAGACTAACATTGTAAAGATAACACTGAAAAGGAATCGTCAACTGACACCGAGAAAAACAACTGAGCAATAAAGTGCAGCTGCTTTTCTTGGCGTGTCAACAGAAGTTTTACGTGAGAACGAATGACCAGAGTAGACGGGTCCTAACGCTTTTTTTTCTGCTTCGTGTTTGTATTCTTCTATTGGTACAGTGGAAATAAATAATGCAGGAATTATCTGTGTGTCCCTTCTGTACATGTGCCCGATGATTTTGGTATCACATCTTCTTTCAAAGTCTAAACTGCAATATTAAATAATCGCATGTGATCAGTCTCATACAACGTGGCAGGGGTGGCTGAGGATGATTCCCGGGAGGGAGCACGATGGGGGAGGTAGCCACAATGACAGAATTTTTTCGAGAAGAACGACACAGTGGAGTAAATAGTTTCAGGTTATCTTGCGACTTCTGACAGGAGAAAAACGACGGCAAAGCTGATGACGAGGCCAGTGTAAATGGCATAAAAATGTAGTAAAGGACCTTCAACAAGCTATCACCCTAGTAAAGAAAACTTAAAAAAAATCTGTCATCAAGGACTGTAGGTTTCCGGGGCAGCGGTGCTTGGGAGCTTAGAGAAGATGCGCAAGAAAAAGGTTGACAGATGCTGGTTAGTTTATTTTTTCTTCGAATTTTTAAGGCAAAAACCTTATATGCGGCATCAAAAGCGAAAACTAACAGTCGGCGGCATCCACACGACTGATGCAGCAAATCATGCGATGACACCATCTAAAAGTGTCTTCACCACGCAACAAGTTGCCGAATTTAGTGGTTTGATCATGACGTCACTACGACGTAACGCAAAATGACTTCACACGATGGTGTCATCACATTACATGCATCGCTTGTTCAAACGTTTTGGAGGCCATGCACCACGTGAGACGCAGAAAACTTGTCAATTCCTGAGAATAAAATACAGTCTACTGAGAAGGCAACTAATATGTTTTCCGCCTTCCAGTCACATTAAAACCATGTGACTCTTTTTCTTTCTTTCTGTGATATTGAGGCAGCTGAGATGATCTTGTTCAGAATGATGCTACAGTTTTTTATTGGTATGCGGGTTTTAACGTCCCAAAACCACCATATGATTATGAGAGACGCTGTAGTGGAGGGCTCCGGAAATTTTGACCACCTGGGGTTCTTTAACGTGCACCCGAATCTGAGAACACGGGCCTACAACATTTCCGCATCCATCGAAAATGCAGCCACCGCAGCTGGGATTCAATCCCGCGACCTGCGGGTCAGCAGCCGAGTACCTTAGCCACTACACCACTGCGGCGGGGCAATGATGCCACAGTTTCTGGAGCAGTAGCTGCAACTGAGGTTAGGAGAAAACTTGCCTCCAAAAACTTTTTTCTTTCGTGGGCGATGGCATCACGGATCCTCTTAGACGACAGCTATAAGCAACGCCATCTCAGAACCATTCTTCTGTTATCTGTCTGTTCTGTAAGTGCCTCATTAGTGATCACAACACGACTTCAGCGATACTCTACACTCAACCAATAAAACGTTAAAGCATTCCTCACAAAAAAAAAAAACAAATCGTTACGGCAGCCAGCGAGCACACCCGTGAGGCAGCGTCGAGGCAAGCCCTTGATGTCCCCTCAAGGGAGGCCTAGGCTCGGCCACATAAACCTGCTGGTTTCTTATAACAAAGTTTATTCCTCCTCCACCTCATGGCAGGAGTGCTTACTCAGTGCGGCAGAGAAGCCCGAGACCAAATCTCTGTGTAAGCAGTCTACGAGCAAGCGTAACTGAAGGCGGTAACAAGCTCCTTCGCCGGATCTTCATCAAAAACGCAGGCGTGGGCACACACATATCGGAGCAATGTAAAACTTTGAATGCGTTCAACCACCTCATTACACCGAACACGTGGGGGGGCGAGAAGGCGATAAAGAAACACCGAAGGAAATGACAGGCCAACTTGAGCCACGCATATTTTTTGCTTTTTTTTTTTCTATTACGGAGCTTGCATTTAGCACATTGATGAGGCGCTGTGGAGAAGGAAAGAAGCAAAATGTGACCGCGAAGCGCAGGCGCCTGCGCGGAGAAAGCAGCCAGAGGCATCGAAAGACCTTGACTTTTTTTTTTTGTCTATCGCTTCGCAAACCGAAACACAACTCTTCGTAATCGCACGGGCGGGTATTAAAAGAAACAAATAGAAAGGGGCGCCACGCTGTCGCCTGGGGTGGACAGATTAGGCGCTATTTTGAAGACCGTGGAAAGAGCGATGTGTCGAGATGCTGATTCCACGCCGCCCCTGACCAGATTAGAGAAGCAGCCCGTCTAGACGCTTCCCGATATAAGCGACGCTTGAAACCGGCTCTGCACACACGTGTCGCGAGACGAGGAAGGCGCGAGCGTGGTGGGGGGAGTGCGGCCAATTTTCCTAACTTTCGCGGCTACGGCAGTTCGTAAACAGACCACAACTGAAAGCGGAGTGGCCTGCTCAGGTAAGTGGAATAATCACTAGAACAATTTTTCTGCATGGTGAACGTTTTGTAATAATGCGAAATTCTTATTAGGGCTCACGTATTACGTTGTTTCGACGATGGTGTCAGAAGAAGAAAGTTTAAAAACGGTCACGAAAGCAATAACAACGACTCGTAAATACTCCTAAGAAGCGAGTAAACCTAGGAAGGGTCGCAGTTCTTCATGCTGTCACAAGACAGTGCTGCAACGAGAGGTGTAGGCGTGCAAAAGCTGATTAAATATTGGCTGATTTTACCTGCCGCAAGCACGGTTTGATTGTGAACAACGCCGTTGTGTGACACTATAAATTCATTTCGACAACCTGAATTTTTTTTCTTTTAAAGACGATAGTCTTTCTTGCGCACCTTAGACGCAAAAATTTTGGTCTGTCTGTCTGTACATTTGTCTGCTTGCCCACCCTTAACAGTACTGCAAACAGCACCGAATAACCAAACGATACTCCAAACGGCCGACCCCATCCGCAGCGCCCACCAATATTTCTCAAGGTTCAGCGTTCATGCTTGTGCGATTGTCAATTAAGAAACAATTATTGCGCATATCTGAGGCACCAGAATAACACGCCAATATTATGTGTGTATTTTTTACGAGACAGGACATTCATAAGTAATTTTAAGGATCGTAGCCTTTATAATGCTGCGCTGGCCATGCAACGCTTGCGCGAAACGGCAAGTGTTTTTAACGCTTTGCTAAAACGACATAGTGGTGGCACCTATTCGTCGCCTTGCGTTCTACACCTTATCCCTTCATAGACGGGCGCGCATGGCGCGCGCCCCGTTTTCTAGGATAACTGCCAGATAGCGCTCATGTCTCACGTGTGACGTGACTTGATGCGCTCGTTCACCTCCGTTGCACGCTCGAGACACTCTAATCCGCGCCTTCAGGATATCATTCACTGATTTTCTTGCGCAGAACATCAAATAAACGTTTTGTTCACTCTCTCCAGACGCAAGACTATCGTCTTTTGACGACATTCGCGGTGTAACATGCAGATACGGGGCCACTTTTTTTAAAAACATGCACCTAATTGTACGTAAGAGGCCGCTCCTGCATGTGGCCTTCTCCGTCGTAATGCGGCTGCCATGGCCGGGAATTGAAGCCGTGATCTCGCGCTTAGCAGCGCAACGCCAAATCGACTAAGCCATCTCAGTGGGTAATTGAAAGTAACATTCTGGTAGAAAGGGGCAACTAGAAGCTCTCAGCAAAAGGATGGTGTGGACGAGAACGGGTGCTTGCTTGCAAGAGCTCTCAGCCGTAGTTTTCGAACATCATCGAATGCCACTTAAAGGAACACGGTGGCGCTAAAAAAGTAGTGATTATATGTTTGAGTATACTTTTCCCACACATTGATATAATGTGTGGGTGAACCATACGCAAACGTATAATCGCTACCTGCTTAGCACCACGGCGTTTCTTTAGGTGACATTTGATGTAGCAACTCATTGTCATTTTAAAAAGAGAGCACGCACTCGTTTCCACCCCGCTTATGATTTGATAAGTTTATTCAGAGGCGTATCACTAACTAAAACATGGTGCCTTGCTCTTCTGGTGTCATATATGTTAACCCTGCATTTGAAAATAGTGCTGTCTGCGCACGTTCATTGCCATACGTCTTTCCTTGGCACAATTTGATTCAATTGTGTGCACGGTACAGGACAAACGGAAAATTTAGTACGTAAGGGGACGCAATAATTTTCCTTAGTTTTTTAATTGTCGTTCAGTCAAGACACTTATATTTTCCCTTGTGCCTCTCAATGTTGACACGACCATCTTCACAATTCCTGTCTTGTCGCTATTTTGCGCAGAATCGAGACAAGATGAAGCCACTTGCAGCTGTCGCCACCCTGCTGGCGTTGAGCTGCTTCCAGCTCTCGTTTTGCCAGACGGAGCAAGAACACAAGCTCGTCGCCGCGAACAACCAATTTGCTATCCATCTGCTCAAGGTGCTTCCCAGTCTACCAAACGAGAATGTCTTCTTCTCGCCGTACAGCCTGTCCACCGCACTCGGCATGGCCTTCCTAGGCGCGAGGGGAGACACGTTGGAAGAACTGTCCCAAGCTCTTGGATACAAAGCGCTCTCGCTCAGCGAAAGTGACGTCCGAGAGGTTTTCGCTCTCCAAAACAACCGGCTGCAAGCGCACGCCCGGCAAGCAGGCCTTGACGTGGCCAATAGCGCCGCAGTCCAGCAGGGTTTAGACGTCATCGACACTTACTACGATGCCCTGAACCGCACTTTCAACGCACACGTATTCAACGTGGACTTCGAGGGCAATGGTCAGCAGGCCGTAGACACCATCAACGAGTGGGTCAAGCAGGCCACCCGCAACAAGATCGACAAGCTCTTCCACGAACCCCTGGAAACCAACACGCGGCTGGTTCTCATGAATGCGATACTTTTTAAAGGGTTTTGGGAACGCAAGTTCAATCCAAGCCACACGACAAAGCACGTCTTCTACAACGGCGGCATCCAGGGTACTCCGGTGGACACCATGTTTTTGCGACACACGACCAGGCGCGGCTTTTCAGTGGAGCTGCAGTCTAAAGTGCTCGAACTTCCGTACCGCGACAGCGATTACAGCATGGTCATCGTACTGCCCGAGGAACGGGATGGAGCCGACGCCGTCAAACAAGTTCTGACTATCGACAAACTCAACATAGCCGTTGGGTCGCTGACAAGTGGTCCAGTGGCCATCTCCCTTCCCAAGTGAGTTCAAATAGGATGCATACATGTTTTGGTCTGTTCTCATTAGGCACAGGGGAGGGCGTAAAGAGAGTGAAACTAGCAGATGTGGCCTTAAGGGCTTGGAAAGGGGTGGTTTTTCATTTGGATGGCAGTGAGCAAGACAAAACGTGCAGCGACATTCAACGTGAGCTAAGGATAAACTAAATATGAATAATGTTGTACGCTACACTATGGAATCATATTAATGCGAGAAACGTTAAAGAGCTCGTGTCGCGACAATTTCAGTGTCTGCGTCGTTGGTTGTGAGAGAAAAATTAATGTTTTCCGTGCCCGAGAAATTGGGAAAGACGAAACGAAATTAATATTTAAAAAATCTTTAGTTCGAGTAAAAATTGATCCAGGCCTTCTGCGTGGTGTTCCGGCACAGAGCCATGCCGTAATCCGAAAATGCTTCAAAAAGGGAAAAAAGAACACACAATGTGATTGGCTTGAAGTGGAAGGAGTCTCATTAATGCATGTATTATTGCGTCGCGGAAGGGTACAGAATGGCGCCAGTGTGTTGAAACGTGTGCATCGCGCAACAAGTGGGTGTTTTAAAAGACCACCCATTACAGAGCGCTCAGATATATTTAATAATTGATTACCTTACAGACACGTAATTGACCTTTTAGTTGTTCGCAAAAGAAAGAATCAAGGCGTGCTGGGCACTGCGCAGCTGTACTTGCTTTAGGCATTCGATCATTGTTTGAAGCCGCCGTGGTTATGCTCTCAGACGCTCGTTTCCTTACGGCACGGTTGAGGCATGCACCGAGAACCGAAAACATGTGAGCAGTTAGAAAGGCAAGGTGGTCCCGGTCACGCTATCATGTTCTACTCTTGAAGGCGAAACTCGAGCGTCTTTCACGTTTTTTTTTTTTTTTGCTTTTCGTGTGGCCGAGTGCACGTTCGAAATGACACTTCCTAAACTGGCTCCCTCTAAAAAGTGTGCTTTTAGAGGTGAAAGATCGTAAGTGAAAGATTTCCGTTTGACCTAAACAAAGCTTCCTGAGCAAACGAGCAATTGCAGGTTCGACGCTACCAATAGCCCGACTCTACCGATGGTTGCTTTTTTCCCACGCATGCGTGTATAAAGAAGCAGAACAAAACAGGCAAAAAATGTTCGAAATACGAAAAACTTTGTGAAGCGCATAGTGTTTTGAATTTAAGTGCAATCTGTTGTACTGTGGCGGGGCTGTACGTTTAGAAATATGTTTAATGGTTATGATGTATTGTACTATCGGAGAGCAGTAGCTTGTTCCTTATACACATATGCTAGACTATACTCGCGGACAACTTTTTTTTGGCAGAGAAGGGAGAACTATAGGGGGCAGAACTTCACGTGTTCTACGCCAATTAGTCCGGTTTGACGCGCGTCTCGCACCTCTGTTGAAAGTTATTGCTGTACGCATTCAGCGTTGCATACCGACCACCCAGGTGCCCCATTCAAGGTAAATGTAAAAGGCGGGACTTTGTCATGCGTGCTATAAAAGCAGGCCTTGAAATTGAAATAATTGAAAATATCTCACTAAGAGTGAGCTGCGTCCTGTCTAAAAGAACTACATGTAGAAAATGATGAAGTTAGTTCTTTTATTTTACGACGGAAATACGGACGCAGTTGTGCAACTACATTCATTGACGGTACTCGCGATACGGCGCTGTTGGCTGCGCTTCATTGCCAAAAAAAAAAAAAAAAATCTGCGAGTTTAGTGTCCAACGTGCACAGCGGTTCAACAAAGAGAATCAATGCTGTGCTGGTCCAAACAGTGCTAGAGTTTCGGTGGTGCGGGCAGCGTCACCATGGCGCTCAAAACGTGCAGCTGTTCCCGCAGACGAGAACGGCGACTGGTATAGAGGCAATGCAGGTGCGTATCGCCGATCCGAAACAAAGGGACACTGGCGGTATTCTTGTACATTTTATTGTCATAATACGTTGAAATGAGGAAGGACGTATTCTTTTACGATTTTTTTTTAAATTGCTAAACCCTTGAATAATAAAGGAAGCGGCATAGCATCCACGCAGTCACACCAGTAGAGTATGTTCTCCTCTTGCTCTCCTGTCAAGTGGCGACGGGCTGGTTTTTGAAAGCGAATTGCACGTGTCTGCTAGATTTACTCCACACTGAAGATGGCCACCAGTGGAAGCCAGGGTCAAAGAGCAGACTTTAGCCGGTGTATTGCCAAAAATGAAACGAGCATACTATGTAGCATATGGCATGAGTAACATTTCTTTTTTTCATTTGATGGCCACCACTAAGCTCCTTCGGGTGAACTGTTAAAGAATTTGGCATTAGACTAGACGGTTGCTCATTTCCAAATAAAAAAAAATAAAAATGGAGTGGAAAAACTCGGCACGGTTATTCTGTGTGGCTGTGAAGCACGATTTTCTGAGACAAAGATTCTTGGCAGAAGCACAAGAAAAACAGCACGGGAAGTGTTAGAGGCATTTCTCATAGAAAATGGTGAGCACCGCTGTGTAAGCGCACCTCCGCTATATCCGTTTCTCGGTGAAATTCATTTTATCGATTCTAGATTTCAAAAAAAAAAAGAAGGAAATGAGAAAAGTATGTCCTGATAGTATTTGCTGTTGACTTCTCTCATGTTTAAAGGTCCTTCCAAAACAGCCTCTAAATATACCAAAAACAAGCGCGTTATTCTCTCGGTGTTTCGTGTCCTTGCAGCAGCATTTGTGACGTCAGGAAGAAATGAGCTCTCCATTGGCCGATATTCGAGATAAATATCTGTTGTGAATTGTCACCTAGCATGCTTTGTGAAGTAGTCGCATGCCCGTTCTTTCTTGTCTTGCACGACTATCGTGCGATAAACCGATTCGACTTCCATTTTTTTTTTAAATTTGCGATTGATCAAGGGTAGGTAGTAGCGTGAAATCGAACAGCTCGAAGTCCTGACTGTCTAAACACTCAGTGCTGCCATTCCATGCATTTTATTGCACATGTGGGGAGTAAAATAGCGCTTTTAAAATGAATGATATAGTAATTGTCAGTGTTTTACATCCCAAAACCTCAATACAGTCATGAGGGACGCCACAGTCGAGGGCTCCGGAAGTTTTTTGATCAGCCATGGGGTTCTTTCACGTGCACCTATAGGTTTAAATACACGGGCCTCCAGTATTTCGCCTTCACTGAAATGCAGCTGCCACGGCCGGGATTCAATCCCGCAACATAGGGTACTAGTAGTCGAGTACCGTAACAAGTACGTCAACATGGCGGATGAATTGAATAATAAGCATTTCTAGTTGGACGTCCGCAGAGCTGTTGCGGACGTTCAACTAAACCTATTTAATAAATGTACGTACGTCAAAAATAATCGAGAGCCAATCAAGCGAGGTGAAATATAAGAGACGTAATTGACCGTATTTGCGACATAAATAGGAATAGATTAAAGTGGACGAAAAGACAACTTTCCGCCCTCAAATACCGAACCTGCAACTTCAAATGACACGTATATCTGTATATGAGGTCGGTCAGGTATATCTTCGTCAGCTGATATTTGTGACGACGAAAAGACGACCACCACTGAAGCCAAACTGGAATCGGATGCACTATCCGAAGGTCGCAGGCTTGGTTCCTGTCGGTGGCAAGTTCTCAATTCGTCCACTTTACTTTCTTCCCAGTTACGTAGTTTCATGACAAATAACGTCCGCTATTTCTTCTGGACCTAATTGTCTGTTGGTTGTTATTTAGGTGGTGTCTAATAACACCAACAACAACAAAAAAGTGAGCCTTTAAACACGGCCACTCAAGTAAAAAAATCTGGCACCTGTGCCTTCAGTTCTCGTTCATTCGTTTATAAAATAATAGAACAATTTCGGCCACAGGTTCAAGATAGACAAGCTGAACCCGCTGAAGAGCAACCTGACATTCTTGGGCTTGCGAAAGATGTTCGGCTCCGAAGCGGACTTGTCGGGAATCACTGGAGACCGCCGGCTGTACGTTTCCGACGTGCTGCAGCGGGCTGTGGTCGAAGTCAACGAGGAAGGCACAGAGGCCGCGGCAGTCACCGGGGTCATCGGCGTCAACCGCATCGGCATCGAGCCGTTCCTCTTCACGGCTGACCACCCGTTCCTGTTCTTCATCCGCGACCGCAAGACGAACGAGATCTTCTTCGCCGGACAAGTGAACGTCCTCTGAGCTGCTGTGGACGCGACGTGGTTGCCGAACATTCCAGAAGCTATGCGAATTCCTGTCCAGTGGGCGCGATGTGCAATTATTACGGCTTACGACACATTCGAATACTGCGGAATCACTGCTCAATAAAGTCACCCTCATCCCAAATAATGAAGGACTAATTAGTGCGAAAAGTTTGTTGTACAGCCAAGACAGCCAATGGCGGAATATATCTCGCTCAAGTTATAAAGGCAGCAGCCATGGGTTTACATAAAATCATCGCGCCAGTACCCTTTCCAAAGAGACCAAAGCTCTCATGCGATGCCTCGAATCATTTTCGAAATATCCCTCTCTTACTTTCTCTACAGTGTCAAGGTAACGGAAATTTCATGACAAGGTAACGGAAATGAGCCAAAAGTAATTGTTTAACGGACATTCACACTCGCTTTTCTTGTTAGAAAGCAGTGTATTATCTATTAGCACTATCAGATTTTCTATGGAAACGGCTGTCGTAAGCCTTATCGCATCCATCCTAATGTTGCAAGGTGGCTGAATATGAGCAGGTACAGCAAAGCAAACAAGTGAAGCGGTCTTTATAGACTGTGAGGATAAGGGCCGTGACGTGGAGGAAAAGTACAGCTAACAAACAAAATATTTAAACTGCGAAACATCGTTAAACCTCCTGTTTCCCTTATTCAAAGAAAGATCAGCGAAATGTCCGCATTTAAACTATTTGTATGCGTTTTAAAGCAATCAAGGCATTGGTGTTTATTGTTATTTATTTCGAAATACATTATTGTCATGGCGCAGGAGACGATAGGTGAAGTTATGAGTTAGCTGACTAAGCAAACTAATGAACGAAAAGCTGACTGACGTCATATGTTTCGTGCCATGAATGCTACACGTACACGACACTTGGTCGTATTTAAAATAGAGAGTTTTAATACTGCGGAATGGTGCTACATACGCATCACGCAAGCGCCTTGCGTTACGTGGCGTCGTTTGACACTAATCGGCTTTTAGTACGCCCACAGAACACACGCCGTAGTACCCGCCTACGTAACGAGCGTGAAGCGTGTTGCGTCATCTGGTAGATCAAAATAGAAGCACGTCTTGTTGACAGCCAATGTGAGCCAATCCAAGTGTTATAGCCAGATTATGGCCATATTTTAAGCCACAGAGCCGGTCGGTGCTTGCCTTCGATGCCGCCATTTTGCAAAACGAAGTCTCGTGCTGTCGCAAACTTGTTCGAGAGCGGGGCCATCACCTCGTACGTACGCACGCATGCATCTCATGCGTGCGTACGTGCCGGCTGCGTACGTAATGCGACACGTGCGCGTTGCGGTCTGCGCATGCGCCCTACGCAGAACGTGGCGTCCTTACGTACGCAACGCCGCCACGTACGCAGGGGCGGCGCCAGGATGTTTTTACTGGGGGGGGGGGGGGGGCAACCACACGAAAAGTGAGTTCCTACGGGGGGGGGGGGGGGGGGGCAAGCTAGCTCTGCTCCTACTAGGTTTTCAATATATGCTTCCGGGCACTTGGGTGGGCATAGGGGGGGCAGGCGAGAATTTTGGGGGGGCTCCAGCCCACCCTTGCCCCCCCCCCCCCCCTGGCGCCGCCCCTGCACGTACGCAGCGTACGCAGTACTAAAACTCTCTAATGACTGATGTAAACACCATTTAACCGCGTGTCTGCTCTCATTTCCCTCGGTCTAGTGGCTAAGGTACTCGGCTGCTGACCCGCACGTC
The DNA here is from genome assembly GCF_013339725.1 of Rhipicephalus microplus. Lineage (NCBI taxonomy): Eukaryota > Metazoa > Arthropoda > Arachnida > Ixodida > Ixodidae > Rhipicephalus > Rhipicephalus microplus. The sequence goes on from NC_051169.1 coordinate 28,427,417, forward strand.
GCGGGTTCAAATCCCGGCTGCGGCGGCTGCATTTCCGATGGAGGCGGAAATGTCGTAGGCCCGTGTTCTCGGATTTGGGTGCACGTTAAAGAACCCCAGGTGGTCAGAATTTCCGGAGTCCTCCACTACGGCGTCTCTCATAATCATATGGTGGTTTTGGGACGTTAAACCCCACAAATCAATCAATCTCTCATTTCCCTAATGTGAATAAGACGCATACTTGCATGGAACATTGCATTGGCTATTGGACACGTCAAGGTATCTGTTAAGAGAGAGAGAGAGAGAGAGAACATTTATTGAATGAAGCTTGTGAGTGAAGGTGGGACAGCCCGCCGGGCTCGAGCGACGAGTTGACGCTACTCGACCAGGTCTGGCTGGGAGGTCGACCCCTCCCACGCTTCACTGAGGAAGTCTTGGTCCGCATCTGGTGCTGCTGCTCGTAGTCTTGGGACGCTTACTTTGCACGGCAGTAGGAAGTGCGCCAGAGTGTCTGCCACTTTGCAGTGAGGGCAGGTGTAGCTGTGCAACGTTGGCCTCATATGGTGCAATAGTATGCCGTGGGTCAACGTGTTGCTTTGAAGACGCCTGTAGTCAGTGCCTTCGTGTCTTGTGAGTTTTGGATGTGGCGGAGGGTATGACCTGCGTTCGAGCCGATAATGTTGCAGAAATGCAGGTATCTGTTGAAAAGAAAAAAAAAAGACGCCAGCAGACTATGGCCCTGTAAAAATTCACTCGTTAATATAGGAGGTCACAGTCCTGAGTTGAAGTTTTACCTTTTCTTAACTGGCTTGGTCGACCGTAGCTGACTGACCAATAATTTTCTGGGAGAAGAGAAAAACTAATAGTATAACGTACAAAATAGAAGAATGAAATCCCCCGAGTTCACATGATATACTTATTCAGTAGAACAGAAAGAGGGGGGGGGGGAGGGGGAGAGTTCGCTAATGTGAGCTAATACTGACGTGAAATGTTCGTTTTGGTTTTCTTTTCCATACCGTTATTCCGGCATCTGAAAGAATTGATTATACAATTACTAACAAATGAATCTGCACGATTCATACTGCTGTGTTACTCCACAGCATGCTGAAAACGCCCCAGTGTAGAGATAAGAAACGCCCAACATAATGTTTTCTCGGTGGCACCTGTCATTTCTCGTGGTGCCTTTGTTAAAGTGGGGAAAAAGCAAGCACTGTCGTCCGTCGACCACCAGTCGGTTGATTTGATTGATTTGTGGGGTTTAACGTCCCAAAACCACCATATGATTATGAGAGACGCCGTAGTGGAGGGCTCCGGAAATTTTGACCACCTGGGGTTCTTTAACGTGCACCCAAATCTGAGCACACGGGCCTATACACCATTTTCGCCTCCATCGGAAATGCAGCCGCCGCAGCCGGGATTCGATCCCATGACCTGCGGGTCAGCAGCCGAGTACCTTAGCCACTAGACCACCGTGGCGGGGCAACCACCAGTCGGGTACGACAGACATGGTCGAATGAGTTAAGTGATGTAATTGGTGGTAAATGAATGAATGAATCAATCAATAAATAAATCAATCGATGAAATAATATTTTATAAACAATAAAATTTTATGCTAACAGTACCTTGGACCAACAGCCTGACAGTGGCCAGTAGCCTGTCGAATAGAACACACTATAAAGCATACGCAGGTCAGCAAAAAGAGGAATGAAGAACATAAATGTATGCATATATGTGCGTATGCACTTATGGTTACAATACACAAATAATAAAGAAACAATAAACATTAATTCAGAGCATTCAGCTCAACATACACGCGGTTTATTGGCATTCAATCCCCCGAAGAAAGAATGACTCACATGCAAGGCCAACATTTCGTCTATAGCCATTTTTAACTCCAACGTGCTGAAGCGCGTTCCGAGAGATCCAACAAAATTCATAAATCCATCCACTTTTAACTCAACATCTGAGCCCCGCCGCGGTGGTCTAATGGCTAAGGTACTCGGCTGCTGACCCGCAGGGCGCGGGTTCGAATCCCGGCTGCGGCGGCTGCATTTCCGATGGAGGCGGAAATGTTGTAGGCCCGTGTGCTCAGATTTGGGTGCACGTTAAAGAACCCCAGGTGGTCAAAATTTCCGGAGCCCTCCACTACGGCGTCTCTCATAATCATATGGTGGTTTTGGGACGTTAAACCCCCCATATCAATCAATCAATCAATCAATCAATCAACTCAACATCTGAACCACTCAAGCAAATAAACAACTCAAACGTGAACACAGACGAATCTTTATGTTACGATTGACGATAAACTTCACTAGTCTGCACTAGCACTTTGAAAACTCGCACTGTGGAAAGAAGAGACTCAAGCTATACAGATACGCATGCTTTCACGGAATCGTTTGCGTTGAGCAAAGTCCATCCATCCACCACCATCTGCAACGGACGCCTCATACTATATCAGATCCCCGCAATTTCCGTGGGAATTCGCGATGTTAGCCACACGATCCTGCCTGTCCTCTCTACTTTCGAATGTTTGGGATCCGCGTAGCCTCTTCGTGCGTATACTCTTCTATCTTACCAGAAACGCAGCAATAATTATTCCGCCTTTCCCGGAGCCTCCTTCTTTGTGGAGCGTCTGCTTTCTGTCCTCGAGCTATCAACACGCTTGCGCCGTTTGGAAGCGAACTTGAGACCACCCTTACTGGGTTTCATTTCCACTGACTCAGCAAAAACCATCACGCGTGGTGCGCGGCCTACTCACTGGGGTTTTCCAGTATGGCGGCTGCTCCTGAGCCATATTTCACTGAGACCCGCCGTTCGTGCGCTCCCTGCTATCTCTCTGAAACTGTGATGACGCCATTATTGCACCGCCTACAGGCAAGAAGAACGTCAGTTATTTACAAACACACACACGCACCCTTCATGCGTTTGCGTGACCCCAACGTCTCGCCCACACCTTCGCTTCTCAGCTCCGCCACCCGTAGGCTTTCTCGTGGTACGGCGTTGCATTGAGATCATTAAAGCGGCACTAACAAAGCCTCTGTGCTGTCCTTGAAAGCCGTAAGCCAACTTTCGTCATCTCGATAAGCAATCGACCGGATGCTGTCGATTAACGTGTTCATCGATACAGCCTACGAACATAGGTTCCGAGTTCGTAAGAGCTGAAGCCCGAAGGAATTCCCTATTGCCTCAACTAGCATCTCTCCGATAATTTTGTAACGTACACTGCTTAGGGTAACCCCCCTATTCTTCGAATGCATTGCCTCCCTGAGAAGAATGCACTCTTGCCAGAGTGTTTATTGATAACAGCCACCGTTGAATGCAATGGGAAGAATTGACCCTTGCCCTGAAGACGAGCTATATACGCTCGTTCACCCTGAAACAAGCCCCTGGGAGTGCCGCGATTTACGTACACTTATTCATTTTGCTGTTCTATTTGGCTTCAACAAATGGCACAATCAAAAATGTTAAAAAGTACTCAAAACAGGCATTTCTCGTCGATAGAGAACTATAGAAATGGCGTTCTCCCTATACGCACGCCCCTGCAACAGCATTGTCCAGAAAAAAAAAGCGCTTGTTTACTGAAGTTATCGTGAAATGAAGAACAATTTGAGTTCTCCCGTGAGTGGGGCAGTGACTAGACACAGCGGTAGTCTCATTAAATGATCGGATTCAGATGTCAACCACGTCTTGATGTATTGGCGGTGGACGCCATTAGATGTAAGCAAACTCCGACGTGCGTGTCCGAGGTTCGTTTTCTCAGACTTGCGTGTCTCTCAGGTTCATTTTTTTTTTTCAGACATTTTATGCTGGTGAGATGGAAATGCGAGCGCTCTTTCCATAGTGTCTCACACTGAAGCCGGTCTTCTGCGTATTTACATCAACATATATTTTGCTTGTACCTTGCGCCTTTCAATAATTTTTTAGTTACTGCAAGACACGTATATCAATATTGGCAATAAAACAAACTGATATTTATGGATCGTGTTTGGTCGGAAAAATCTTTTGGGTAAGTGTTAATACAACAATGACTGCATATGCAGTGCTTTAACGGTGTTCGTTGTTGTTGGTACGTCATACACAAGCCTGTTGAATGAAATGGCCGACTGCATTCTTTTAAACAAGGTCAACCGACGCACATTTCACAGTTGTATGGCTGCCGAAAGCGACTGCTCTGGCCTAAGATATATATATATATATATATATATATATATATATATATATATATATATATATATATATATATATATATATATATATATATAAATATATATATATATATATATAAATATATATATATATATATAAGGGAAAGAATTGTATAATACCTAAGGGTTCGTTTTTTTCATGCTTTGACACAATAATAATGAGATCTAACAGACAATAATGCCAAGGAATGTATAGGGAAAATTATTAGAACCAATGTAATGTAAATAAAAAGAAAGAAAAGTGGGTGAAAAGATAGCTTGCCGTGAGCAGGAAACGAGCCTACGACCTTCGAATAACGCGTTCGATGCTCTAACCACTGAGCTATCATATCGGCTACCCACCCAAGCCACTTTATTGGGTTTATATGTGAATTTAAACGTGGAAGTGTCAGTCAGCGCCATCTGTAGCCACGGCGGTGAGTGTGTAACACTCTTTTATGAGCCTGTGGGGCGTCACGTAGCACGTGAACTTATTACGAGCGGGCAGCTGACCAATAGTTCTTCGTATACAACCTAACGGCACCAAGTCTGCCAGTACGAGACCCTCGTTAATGAATAAGGGAAAGAAGTGTATACTTAAGGGCTCGTTTTTCCGTGTTTAGACACAATGTTAATGGGATCTAACAGACAATAATGCCTAGTAATGTATAGGGGAAGTTATTAGAAGCAATGTAATGTAAATAAGAAGGAAAAAAAAGTGAGATAAAGATAGCTTGCCGTGAGCAAGACTTCCTGCTCACGGCAAGTTATATATATATATATATATATATATATATATATATATATATATATATATATATATATATATATATATATGCAGGGAATAAATTCTTGGACGCCGGTAAATAGTATGAATAAAAAGAAGACACACGTTTAACAACGGAAAGGTTTCTTTACGTTTCGGCCGTGGGACCGACCTTCGTCAGAATAACAGATGTAACAGTGGTGCAACAGCATATAAGCGCATACGTTTCGCTTGCAATAATCACGTGAGTGCAAACATCATAAAAACAAGTACAACAATCCGACATGAAATCTATATGGGGGCCCCCGTATCACATCCTACTTATAAGCAATCAAATAACAAGTCACGACACGTGCACAAGGATTACAGCTGGTACAAGCAATAACATCTACAGCGGTCACTGGTGCAAGACGCTGAGTTTCTCCGTACTCTTATTTAAATCGCCTGCGATTGTATTGAACTTAAAGATGAGAAATGATTCGCGCACTTCCCTGTCATGATGCGTTCGGAAGCCAGACTCCATAATCGTGGCTCTAATGTTGTCAAATGAGTGTCTCATTGCGTTAGCATGCTTTGAGATTGGAAGGTGAGGAAGTGAAGAGATGTGAGCCTTGTGATTGTTAAACCGATATCGGAAGGGTGTTTCGGTTTCGCCTAAGTACTGCATTCCACAGATCAAGCATTCCAGGAGGTAAACTACATTACGCGTGTCGCAGTTATAGTCACCACTTATTTTCACGCTGAAGTTAGATGCGGTGCTGTTTGCGATAAGTGAAGTGGTCATATGCTGGCAGACTTTGCAACGAGGTTTGTTGCAAGGACGGCAGCCAGTAGGGTTACTGCGTACGCTTTTTGATGACATGAGTAGCTCACGCAGATTTTGCGCTCTTCTGTACGTGACACGCAGTGGTTCTGGGAAAATGGATTTAAGTCGTTCGCTTTGTAGAAGTATGTTATGGTGCTTTCTCAAAATGGCATTTACGTGTTGCGCAGGCGCGGAAAATGTTAGAACAAGGTTAGGGCAGGAGAAGACCGGCTGTTTATTCTTGGTGCTTAAAAGCGTTTTGCGGTCCTGGTTACTTGCCCTTTTTATGGCGTCATCTATAATCTTAGAAGGGTATTTCTGTTTTGATAAAGCATTCCGAAGCTGCTCACAATTGGAATTAAAATCAGTTTCTTGGGAGCATATTCTTTTAAAACGAAGGGCCTGGCTATAGGGTATGCTGGTTTTTGACTGCTTGACATGGTTGCTATTAAAATGAAGGTACTGTTGAGTATCAGTTGGCTTTCTGTAAACTTTAGTGGCAAGCTTGCCGTCACACAATGTCACTGTTACGTCAAGAAAGTTGATAGTTTGTCCTGAGTAGGTATGAGAGAATGAAATGGACGGATGAGCGTTGTTGAAATCGTGAATGAACGATAAGGGATGAGGTTCACCGTGCTGCCAAATCATGAATATATCGTCAATGTACCTTTTGTAGTACAATGGTTTAAGTGAACGGCTTGTCAGAAATTCGTTTTCGAGTATGCCCATGAAAATATTGGCATAATTAGGGCCTATGGGTGTGCCCATCGAGGTGCCATTAACTTGAAGGTAATGAGTGCCGTCAAATTCAAAGTTGTCAGATTCCAAGACGAATTTTAAAAGGGTCATCATATATATATATATATATATATATATATATATATATATATATAGAGAGAGAGAGAGAGAGAGAGAGAGAGAGAGAGAGAGAGAGGGAGCGGGGAAGGAGGAAGCGCACTGGCTCCGTAGTAAAAACGGAAGCGAGAAAGCACGACGTTCGACGAAACACTTTTAATAACCACATTATTAAAAGTGTTTATTAAAAGTGTTTCGTCATATAATTCAGTTGCATTTGTGCATAAACTTGGAGTGAGGTATGCACCTTTCAAAGACTCCTGAGTTGCAACAGCTCAATAAATAAAGAAAAGGCTGAACATAACAATTCGTAAGGCCTCCAAATTCACTGTAGAGTTCCCATTCACGGCTTCCACTGCGAAACTTCTGAAGATGGACGTACACAATACCTGGCCGGAACTAGACGAAGCACACCAACCTGGTCAACTAGAACGGCTAAAACTCACCCACTAGAAGACCATTGCTCCAACGGCTGAATTATAGCGAAAACTTTATAGCCGACACAGAGACTGACCGAAAAGAACGGATTTGGTCAAACATCCGCGAATTTTTCTGCACTGCCCGAATCTCACGCAATATGCACCCCACACATCACAAGGAAAGAAGACAGGCAGGAGTGAATGTTCTACGACGAAATCACAGCCAAGATCCGGGTGCCAGATATACGGACGCAGCCAAATATCCCCTTGGAGACGCCTATACGCTTTGAGCGTCGTTTATTGTCGGGGCGTAGAGCTCGCATCTGCCACAGTACACGCCCGAAACCTAGAAACTGCAGAAGAGACGGCAATCGCACAAGCTGCCACCACGTGATAGTATGTAGCTGTGGTCGCAGCAGATTCTCAAGCAGCCATGTGGAACTACTGCAAAGGTCATGTGTCCACCCAAGCACTCCAGATGCTAAAGCACCGAAACACTCTATGCATGCCGTACGCGTGTGTGACATGGGTTCCTGGGCACGAAGGGTTGGATAGTAACGAGGCGGCTACCGAGCTACCCCTTCCCGCTTTCTAGACGCCAGTACTGCGTTCGTGGAGGCTGTGTCGGTACCTATCACCTACCGGCTGGCACGCATACAGTATCCACCACAACATTCCAAGCTCAACAAAGAGGACAGCATCATACTAAGCAGACTTCAAAGCAACACTTACACACACGGTATGCAGTAACGCACAGACTGTACCCAACATTACACGAATATCTTTGCCGGATTTTCGGCGTACCTGACACGTTGGCCCACCTCGAGTGCTCATGCAATACAGGTACAGACCTATCGCCTCCACCGAATGCCTGTGATGCTGGTCAAGAAAACGAACACATTCTCGAAACCTGGGAGGGAGGCCAAGTTCGCTTCGAAGGAACTGGACCAATAGCGACTTCTCATTGGCAGGGCCAAGGAGGCAGCGATGGCCAGAGGGTTCCTGGAATGAGGAGACCTTCCACCTAGCGTAGAAGCGAAACCTTCACCGCTATACCATTTCGAACAATAAACGTTTATTCCTCCTCCGGTAACGTCACGTTCACGCCACATTGAAAGAAAGAAAGCGAAAAAATTTTGACCTCCTCTTTTTCTTCGAGTAGTTCACTTTTTATAGCCAAAATCAATAAAAATGTAGCTTCAAAATGATATGATGTCAATCTGTAATGGTACGCAGTGGCGTAGTAAAAGCTGTATTTCAGAAGTTCCGACCTTCCTATCCTCATTTACATACATGCGAGTGTTCATATCTAGGCGTGTGCATAAACATACAAATTGTAAATAGTTTGGATAAGGGGGGGTGGGGGGTGGAACCCCTTTCTTGGTCATTCGCTATTTGTATATAGTGTGCCTAACCCCGGTTCGGCTGCAGGGAGCATGCGAAAGAGTTATGCCTAGTTCACACTGAAACATCCGCTTTCTACGGCGACCGAAATTCCCCTGCCGCCGAAACGCAGCGTCGTTCGCACTGGACGCGCCCCGCGCCGCCGAATATGCCATCTACTACGGGGCTAACGCGGGATGGATGCGCTGTCACCCGGTTGTTGTCGCGGCTCGCAAACGCTACTACGCTATCCGGTGGTGTATACTTCGACAATTCTCGTACGCAAGAAGCAAGAAAAGACAGTACTGCTTACTTTGCTGGCAAGTGGCTGTCTTGTAATGCACGAAGAGCAGAAAAACCACCGACGCCAGCGGCGTTGGTGGGTTCGTTTTGCTCTGCAAGACCGCAACAAGCTCGGTCACGCCAACAGCAAGCTCGGTCACCTCTTTCACGAAATACGGAGGCGAAGTAGGCACAGAGTAGGTTAAACTACCATTGGATTCAACATTCAGTTACGTGCACTGCAGCATAACAAGTGAGTAGGGCTTGGCCACCATTTTTCGAAATTCCTTGACTAGCATTCCTATTGGTCCGCGGGGACCGATTCGGCGGCAGAGGCCGCAAAAATCGGTCCGAGAGCGATCGGCGCGGAGAGGGCCCTTTCGGCGGATCTCGCCGCCGCCGAACCGGATTCGGAGCACTTTCGGCGGCCGGAATGCTCAGTGTGAACGCAGCCTTAACGGAACCCGCAAGCAGGCTGCGGATCAGATAGAACCAAAAAGCGGTTATGCTTCGTTTTGTCGTACTGAAGGTCCACGACATAACTAAAGCACTTACATATTAGACAAGATGCATGTGTTTTTTAGTCAAGCACTGATCGCACACTAATGCTTTTCTAGATTCATCAGCCTTTGAACTCGGCGCAATCTCTTTTCGACCGAGCTGCTGCAGGCTATACCCGCTCCCATCACGTACGCAGCGGCATACAGGGACGAGATCTCGAAACACCCGACTCCTTCCGAGATTTGAATTGCTCGCGCTGGTCGTGGCGTAGATCAACGCATACTGCTCTTGAGGTAACCTCCTTTCCTTTCAGAAACGAAGTTGCGTTCGCTATCGAACGATGGCGTTAGCGGTCCCTCATTTTGATCACAACTATCCGAAGGACTACTTCGCTGAAAGAGTAATGGTTCTCGAGAGAAAACCGACGCGAAAAAGTAAGCATTTAATCATCGTCACCAGTCTCACTGCACCTACTGGAGGGCAAAAACGTCTCTTAAGTTTTTTTTTTAATTTTTTACCATATCAACGTGTTTGTGTTTGAAAGTTATCCCAGCTGCTTCTTACCGACCCTTACCTACGGAGCAAAACAGAGATGTGAACATGTGGTAGAACATCCGTTTGCCACGCTTACCCATGGAGAAGTATAGTTGGAGGCTTACGAAAACACTCTAGAGGTAAACTTAAATATATGACGGCGCAACGAGACATGGAAAGAAAAAAATGATAGTAGTAAGGTATAAGAGGCAACAGGATTGGCCTGAAAACAAACGCGTGTTAATTGAAGAATAACGCGTGCAAATGAAGTAGTGGAAACGGGCGGAGTCAAGAAGTGTAGCGAAAAGGCGGGATAACCGCTGGTGATGAAGAGTAACAGACTGGATTCTAAGAGAAGGCATCTACGGTAGAGGGAAGTCGGACGTGAGGTGGATAACGTGGCCACATTAGGCATGGGACTGGGTCTCAGCGCTTGCCAAAACCGAAGGAAAAATTTAGATGGTACCTATCATCATCATCATCATCATCATCTCCTTTCTACGCCCATTGTACGGTCAAGGCTCCTCCCGTGTTCCGCCAATGAACCCGGTCCTGTGCTTGCTGCTGCCACGTTGTACCCGCAAACGTCTTAATCTAATCTTTTGGCCTAACTTTCTGTCTCTCCCTCGCACGCTTGCCTTCTCTTGGAATCAAGTCAACTACCCTTAATGACCAGTAGTTATCCGACGTACGTGCTACGTGTTCTGCCTATGTACATTTATTCTTGGTTTCAATTGTGATGTCCTTAGCATCCGTTGGTTCCCTGAACCACTCCACTCTCTTCTTGTATCTCAAAATCACCCCTATCACTTTCCTTTTCATCTATCGCTGCGTCGTCGTCAATTTAAATTGAACCTATTTGTAAGCTTCCAAGTTTCTGTTCTGTAAGAAAGTGCCAGTAATATGCCGCTGTTATATACATACCTTCCTGTTAAATGATAGGGGTAGACTACCATTCATGATTTGAGAATGCTGACCAAACGGGTTCTACCCCATCCTTATTCCTCTTGTTATTTCACTCTTGTGGTTCGGCTTCGCAGGCCAACGTATTCCTTTACAACTTTTAGTGTCTCGCTGCTTGTCGCCAAGTGTTGTTCCCTCCCGAGACGGTATATACATGGATCTACATGTACATGGCTTGCGTTTCTGTCTCCTTCACTCAGTCTAGTGTGCTAAGCTCGTACAGATACATACATAACTGCTTAGTGCGAATTGAAATCGAATATTTGCACTGAATTGAACAAAAAAGTGAGGATTCGCTTCTATACATGCAGACGACGCATAGAAAGCTCTGTATTTACCCTACACCTATAGTTTTGCGAACAAAGTGTGGTGTGCAGGGCACAATGAAATTGTGTGATTCTATGGTGTATGCTGTTCAGCCGAACGCGACCACTTAATCATTTTTTTTCATGCGTGAACTCTGAATGAAGCACATACAATTCCTTCAATTGAAGATCCGACCCTGGCTGTCCTACACCTACATCGCAGTCCTAACCTTGATGCAAATTCTAACCCCCAAGGCCGCTGCGTTACTAAGAGACTGGCTTAGCGGGATGCGAACAACTATTCATTGAAATTTTCGTTGACGACCATGCACGCAAGCGACACCGTCGGCGAGCGGCGTGCGACACAGCTGGCGGAAACACCTACTGCGCACGCAACCATGACGATGAAGGGCACGACTGGAAGCGAAAGTGGAAACCGAGCAAAGCGGCCTTCGAGGTCGGGTTCCATGGGCTGCGAGACTTCCATCGCGGGAAGGTCGGGACGAGACTCACCACTTCCGGAAAGTCCACCCCCTCTCTACGATGTTTCTTTTTTCTTTTTTTTCCGTCCTCTTGTTTGTGCACTTTCGAGAGAGCGAAGCTGTTGACCTTGTAACCACAGTGGTTCTCCAAACAGCTCTACACTTCCACGCTTTGTGAATTAAGAAAAAAGTGGTAATAGTTGCCCACTAGCTTTGACGCACCACCATGCAATATTCTGCCGGCTCTAGCTACGCTATTACTCTAACTACTATTATGTAAAGGGTTTCCCATTAATGGGAGGGGACGAAGTTTCACCGCTGCATCATAGCCCTTCGTTGTTGTTGTTTTTTTTATGGGAGGTGGGGGTCGAGTGCGAAAGAAATAATTGTACAAATAGAAGCGAAGCAATGTCATGCTTCTGACATCGTGCTGCCTCGGTTTCCCGGAGGCGAAGGGGAGGGGCGGGAAGTAAACCGTTCCTAGAAGACAACATCATGGGTGCTCGGCTGCCATTTTGTCACAGACCTGCATGGCCATAAGAGCCGCACACTTCAGACAATGGCAGGAAATGTCCAACAGAATAAAATTAGGGCTCACACTTGGCGTCTCAGCAAGGCAGTTAGGAGGGGGCGGGGAGCGGGGATTTCCCCGTCCTCCTTTGCATGGTGGCCTATGACAACTGCTATTGCATAATGCAAATAACAACTTTTACGCCCAACCACTGCTGCACCTTACCACCATTCGCCTACCAAGCACCGTGCATTCGGTTTACTCATTGGCCACCTTGCTCGTAGCAGAGCAATTCGTACAAGAAAAGAAATAAAAAAAGAGGAAGGAAGGGTGTTAGTGGAGTGGACAGTGTCTGATTGTCTATTATGCACTTACAAGCGATCGCGAAAGCCATGTCGATTTTAGAAGCAGTAACAATGCCGACATCGCTTTTCAAGCCTGCTACCAGTCCGAGCATGGTTAACATTAAAAATGGTCTGTAGTAAAACTGCTTTAACACACTGTGAAGAAAATTGGGTTCAGCAATAAACGGTAACCAAAATACACTATTTCATCGTCCTTTAATAGGAGGGTTGCCAGCTCGAAGGTGCGGGTTCGGGTCCGAGACACAGCGGCCGCATTCCGACGGGGGCGAAATGCAAAAAACACGCGCGTGCTTATAGGCCTATAGGCGCACGTTAAGGAAACCCAGCAGGTCGAAATCAACTTGAAGCGCGGCATGTTTCATAAACATGACGTTGTTTTGCCGCGTAAAACCCCGGCAATAATCACAAACGTATGAGGTGGATGACAATTCAGTTCGAAAAGAGGTATAATTTTCTGAAGGTTACCCTTCACCAGTGAGGGCACAGTATACTTGTGTCAATACAATAAGATTCTCAAATGATATAGCCGCAGCCTCATAGCGTTGTGTTTCCGGACAAACGAGATAACCTCAATCGCGAAAACCCACAGGTGTCTCATGGTGAAGCGAAACGACAACGTTCGTGCTGTTTCCGAGTGGCCACCCAAAATTAGGGCGACTTCTTTTCTCTTTGTTCGACCTTCGTATCTGGTCTTCTCTCAACATTCACGACAAGACATCTATGAAGAAGCACAGATACCCGCATGCACGCCTGTACGGTATATTTACGCTAATTGCGATGTTTCTGGCCTGCCTCGACAGATGGATGACACCGGCCCCCGAGGCTATAAGAACAGCCAAGGCTTTTCTTGTGCCACTGGTGTTGCTTCACCTCGGGAGACCTTCAAGAGTGCCGTTTCATCTGAAGAGCACAAATGAGAATCCGTGTCATTCCACGGCGAGAAGCCACGAAACTTTTGGTGCGCAACTTTGCGTGCAGTAAAGAAAACTTATGTTTTTTTTTACATGTATACCTGAGTTGAGTAAGGCCGTTTGTTTTTAAATTATGCCGTATAACTTCTCAAAAAGGGGATGGTGTAACATTCTAAGTGTCTTCCAGTTCTGTATCTGCGCAACATCACTGAGAGTTACAGCTTGGATGACGTGGCGTCCCTTAAAGCACCGAAATATTCGGACCAGTGCACGATTTAGTAGGACTCTGACCTTATTTTCTAAAGCACAGCAAGAACAAATATTATCATCTCCTCGCAGTCACCTTAAAAACAAAAAAAAAAGCAGCAACACATTGCTATGGCTACAAAGCTTGTACTCTTGCTGGCTGCACTTCAGTCATTTCCTCTGCACACGACAGCGTAGGCTTTGCGATCGGCTTCCGTTTCTGCGAGGGAGAGATATCCGAAAATGCGTTTAGTGTCCGCTGCGGAGTCAGAATCGATACAGTATTTTTAGACTGAAACAATCTCTGTTTGCGAATAAACACGTGCCGCACCTGAGGAAACCTGACTTCATCATTTTCTGGTTTAAAAGATTGGTGGTTTGTCTACTCAGACATGAGCGAACGGATTGTATACCTGGGTATATATGTCGCAGTGCCGCAGAGTTTGGTAGCAAGCACCATAGGTGTGCGCATGGGAGTAGGGGAGAGTCGGAGTGGCTGTCCTCCCCCTTACAGTCACCTAAGTGTTAGACGCAAAGTGAGCCCCACACATTAACATAATAAAGAGAAAGAGCGCTGTGACTTGGAGGGGAAATAATACATTGAAAAAAATACAAAGGAGGGAGGCACTGCGGCAAACCTTCGCCTCCCCCCCCCCCCCACCCCTGATGGGGAACCTTGCGTATGCCTTTGGCAAGCGCTACATTGACCCTACACGTTAAACTGGTCTCCTATAGAGGTTCCAGTATACAAAGCGTAGACACAGTTCTGAAGTCTATATAAGGGGGAGGGCATGAAGAACATAGAGTGTACATATCGAATTTCAAGAAAAAGAGCGTTCCACACTCAGCGTGCGTCTAGGCTACGAACGGCGCTGCCTTACACTGCAAGAGATTACAGGTGCAGAAAAAAATACGTAACAATTTGTGCGGGGAAGCGCCTTCCGTTATAGTTCCATTGGTAGAGCATCCGACGCATGCTTCGAAGGTTGTGGGTTCCAATTATACTGACGGGAAGAGTGATTTTTCTTCCACCTAAAATATTTTTATTTACATAATAACACTCAAACACAACAATTAATGTGTCCTATGCTTCATGTTAGTGCGTAACACGTTTTGCACGTCCAAAAATTCCCCTTCCTTCGTTCGGGGTATAATTAAACGTCCAGCATACACATGGAGGCTTCAGAAACACTTTCACTGCATCGTGGTCGCATGGCCGCCGCACTAGATCAGTTGTTATGGGGATCGACTGCCTAACCGAAGGCGGCCAGTTCGATCTCGGTTGCGGCGGTCGCAATTCCTTGCAAGCGAGGCCCGTTTACTGTGCTATCTATGTCAGTGATCGTTAAAAAACCCCAGCTGGTCGAAATTTCCGGAGCCCTTCACTACGGCGTCCCTCATAATCATGTCGTGGTACCATGTTGAATGATGAAGAAATAAATACATAGAAAGAGAAAACTGGTAATTTATCATATATATTTTCACAATGCCATTCCTCGTCATTCCTCCGGAGAAGTGTGGTACCTGCTACACACTTACAAGGAATTTTGTGCAATCTTTATGCTATGGCCGACGACGGTGGAGGATGATGGCTGAGGCTTTTGTAATGGCTTGGTGCATGCGACGACCCACTAGTTACTCATTTCGCAGTGTGTGACATTTGGTTATTCCGCTGTTGTTGTAAAACGCTTTATTACTCATATCAACAGAATTTTGTTTTCGACATGAAGCTTGATTAATTTGTGGGGTTTAACGTCCCAAAACCACCATGTGATTATGAGAGACGCCGTAGTGGAGGGCTCCGGAAATTTCGACCACCTGGGGTTCTTTAACTTCGACATGAAGCTTGCCTAAAGTCAGTTTGCAAAGGAGTTTCAAGCACTGGCTTGGCTCAGTGGTAAAATATTGGTCTGGCACGCATGGACCCGGGTTCGAATCCCGTTTTGTCCCTGATGTTTCTGAGCTATTCTTAATTAGCGTGATATCGGTATAGACACGGGCGGTGGCGGCGGACAACCACGGCGCTACAGCGCCAAAAAACACCCTAGTTGTGGTCTCATAACAGCTTTCACGGTAAAAGAGATTTGTTTACGTTAGAGAAAGTATATAATGTGATGCGTCAGCGCGACGTGGTGCCGTAGGAGAGGCACTAGTAAGCGGTGCTCTTCACCCATTGTGTGGAGATAAAGTGGACGAAGAAACTGGCGACAGTGAACGTTCAAGCCGCAGTCTTCCCCTTCGTTCGGGCCATTGACTGACCGGGGTAGTGCGTAGAGGAACGGGGGGATCAAACGAGCCGGAATGTCTGACGCGCCCGGGTGGCGTGTCGCGAACTGCCAACGTTTTGTTGTCAACACGACAACAGAGGACCCCCCGTCGAGTGCGTAAGGGTAAAGGAAGAATAGCGTTCAAGTATGGTGTGGGCACAGGCGCCACCGAGGCGGAGACGTGGGGCACAATAGGAGCATTGTAGTAGTAAGCGATTCCTTTTGAAGAGGGAGAGAAAAAGAGGGCGCGCGGCGGCGGTCTCTCGGTTCAAAATCCCGAAAACGCAACAAACGCATCGGAAGGAAGTGGGTGCCAGGGAGTCGCGAGAGAGGAGGAAAAGCAGACAGAGATCGGCGGACAAGGCATTCGAGCTTCCCAACAGGCTGAAGAAAAGCCATATTTTTGCTCCAACGGGACAGAGCCACGCGTCATGCAGGAGTCGACATGCGCTTCTTGAAGAAAGAGCTTGACCTAGAGGACAGTACAAGCGCCGGGAGAGACAGTGTACCATGGAACTGCTGCGGTTACGAAAAATCAAGCCATCTTCGAGAGGAGAACAAGTGTGAATTCGACACGACGTTTCACATAACAGGGACCAAGTCGACAAGACCGTGAGTATGTCGAGAGTCGACGTTCCGAGTCCCTGCGGACCCAGCTGCAAAGTGAAGCCACTGCGCCATTGACGCCTGAGTGGACTAAGAAACGTTATTGGAGGGTCAAGTTGAGCCGGTCGTGCTAATTAACTTCAGGCATAACTAATTAGTGCAAAAATGACAGGCGACACGGTGGAAAAAGAGGCAGGAAGACCACGTCTTGCCTGTTTTATTTACCACGTGTGTTGTACTTTTCTGCGCTAATTAGTTATGTCTCAGAAAGGGGTTTAGCATGGGCAGGAATTGTGCATAAAACAATTGTGTTGGCCCTATCTTGTGGATTTCGCGATTGGTCTACCCAAAGCCTGTTCATGCAGTTGATTTACGCGTAGCCTCAATATTTCATTCGCATTATGTTTTCAATAAGAGTTCTTCAAGCTAAGAGTTCTTGAAGCAATATCATGGAAACGAATTAGCTAGACACCAATCAATAATTCTGAAACATGTCCATTCAATACATTTGTTTAAAAAATAACCGTAAATGTTGACTAATCCATAATAATTAAATTACTTCAGTAATGAACACTCTGACTTGGTCAAGAGGACCAGGGAAAATACTAAGCTCACCGAGCTTTTGTAGCGTGCGAGTAGATTTATTCAGTTTTACTATATATATATATATATATATATATATATATATATATATATATATATATATATATATATATATATATATATATATATATATATATATATATATATATATATATATATATATGTGTGTGTGTGTGTGTGTGTGTGTGTGTGTGCGAATGTGGAAGCGTGGTTGCAAATACAACGTTTCGCAAGTGCGACAAGGCATTGCGTAAGACGTAACGGCTGATCAAATTAAAACAAGAAAGGGAACAGGAGGAATGGACAAGTGAAATGGGGGATTTGGGTCAAGGCTATTTTTAATGCTATTTTTAGCAACCTTGGGGCAGAAAAAGAAGCGTCTTTAACTTT
Source organism: Rhipicephalus microplus (assembly GCF_013339725.1). Lineage (NCBI taxonomy): Eukaryota > Metazoa > Arthropoda > Arachnida > Ixodida > Ixodidae > Rhipicephalus > Rhipicephalus microplus. The sequence continues at coordinate 28,444,774 of NC_051169.1, forward strand.
GTATCTCGACCAAGTGAAGCGGAGTAAAAAAACTTATGTTCTCATATAGTAACTACAAGGCAACTCGAGTCAAACTTCAGTAAATCTACTCGCACGCTACAGAAGCTCCTGCCTTAATCCCTCTATCATTGCTCTGCGAGTGCCAACGACCTACAAGTCGGAGCCTTCCTCCAAGGGCGTACTCGCGAAGCTACATTCGTATTTCTTCCATCCTTTTACAGTTCTTACTTTTCAACCAAGCAACCTCCGTTTCGCAGGCGCACGTGTTTATTCGCATCCCAGATGGCTTTCTTCTTTCATGACGGCCTGACTCCAAGGCCGGCCAAGCAGTATACGCAAGCTCCACCGACATGAATGGGAACTACAACTTTCTCGCCGTCACGTATCCTTTCTCAAAACATCCGACGCCGGCCGCGCCCAGTCGCTGCGCTACAAACAAGAGAGGCCTGCAGAGCGAAACCGTTTCAGAAGCAGAAGAAACCGTAGGCCGATTGCTTCACAACTTGCACGCATGGCCACGCCGCGACCGTGTCCGGTCCGAGGAATGGACACGGACGCGCATACACTCCTGGTCTCCGTAGTACCGCATTTGTACGCTTGCAATGTGCATGGTCATGTTTATTGTGCTAGGAAAAAGTACTGTATGAAGAGTAATAGAATATCGAAATTAGTAGATAGATAGATAGATAGATAGATAGATAGATAGATAGATAGATAGATAGATAGATAGATAGATAGATAGATAGATAGATAGATAGATAGATAGATAGACAGACAGACAGACAGACAGACAGACAGACAGACAGACAGACAGACAGACAGACAGACAGACAGACAGACAGACAGATAGACAGATAGATAGATAGATAGATAGATAGATAGATAGATAGATAGATAGATAGATAGATAGATAGATAGATAGATAGATAGATAGATAGATAGATAGATAGATAGATAGATAGATAGATAGATAGATAGATAGATAGATAGATAGATAGATAGATAGATAGATAGATTGTACTTGTATTGAAATTTGAGGGGTTTTTGTAGCGTGCATATAAAGCGGTTTTTAAAATATGGGTACGGTAAGACGTGTAATATGCATAAGGCACGTAAAATACACAAAACCTCCACAAAACAGTCACACAGACACGCACACATCACATTGCCCGCGTTACGAACTAATAAAATATATATTTGAGGCCACATGATGTGAAGGAATCTTGAAAGCGACTTCGTTGGACACACGCACAAGCAGCGACATAGTTCGTATACAAAGCATGCTTCATGTTGCATCTCTATGTATGGCTGATATTCTTTTGCTACCGTTCATTGCGCACATTCAGACCGTTCTTCCAAATCCGACTGAAAACGTATATCACGTTGATATTGTGCCCCGCACTCGCTTCAGATATTATGGGCTTCATTTGTACAAGGAAGATTAATTGGATGATGAATATCTTGGTCTATAAATTTGATATGTTAAATCCGCAGTGGAGGCCCATGTAACACTGGTGGTACTATAGCGGAAGGCCCCAGTCTAGCTATTTTGGCCATCTGGGTATTGGTAATGTGCGCTAATCAAATGGGTGGAAGAGCATACTTCACTCACATCATAGCTATTACGAGTTAATGTGCGCATATTTGAATTTTTTTACAAATACGAAGTATAGTTCTCGCAGATTGATTTATTGTTGACTCAAGAATTGTTAGCTTTAAATTGTCGATAGTTGGCTTTGTCCAAATACGAGGGCTAATGTTAACAAAAAGATGTGAGACATATGGAATTACGCAAGTGAAGTATGTTCAGAATGTTAATGCATTTCGCCTCGAAGTACAATTTCTTGAGTGTGAACGCGAAACAGACAACAATTTTCATCCCACCTATTTCATCGATAAAGCATTGGATTGAGGAAGTGCGTGCACTAGCACCTCTTTTCAATTTGAAGTGAGTGATCATTTGCCTTGTATAACCGCATGTGCACCGTTTAAAGCAGAACGTTCGCACTACAACATTTTTCTCCTGCACCGAACACAACTTTTCACTTCAGTCTAGTGGTCTGTTTTAGCTTGTTTCAATGGTGTCATAATAATGGTGCGAGATATAATCGAAAACGTCCTATCTATACGAACAAGCCGCCCAGTTCTGCGAACCCCAGATCAACAATACATTGTCTTCTTTCCTCCTGCGTTGTCAAGATTGTGTCAACGTGAGAACCACCTCTACCCTCCGACCATGGCTTGCTGAGTGCCTACGGAACAGCTGAAACAGGAGCTCAACACCTGACGGTGCCGACATCCCGTTGCAATATACGCATGCTACCTTCGTTTCACGTTCGATGCGCTTGCTACGGTACACGACAGGACAAGAACTGACGTTGGCCGAGAAAAGTCCACACCGACTTTGCCGTTTTCACGTATAGAGTCGCTGAATATGGGCCAGCGTAAGTGAAAGAGCGGGTGAAGAGAGGGATAGATACGGCCGACGCGGGAGCCAGCGCGGCGTCGTCGCCGGTGCTGGTGGAGGTCGCATCGGGAAGTCCGGAGATTGCGCCGGCAGGAGGAGAGAATCGTGTGAGAAGGGCCTCTCGAGCGGTCGCGTGCGTGTGTGCGTACGGCGACGTACCTTGCCCTAAACCCGCAAGCGAGCCGTCACAAAAAGAGAAAAAAAGCTTTCTCCCTCGCAGCGACGAAACTACGTCAAGCGGAGCAAGAGAAAGAAACGAGTGCCTCTGGTGAGGAAAGTTCCGGCGCCATACGCTGTCCGGGAAGTAACGAGGCAACGGGGTGCGCGACGAGGGGTGGTCGGCTCCGAAGGAGGCGAGCGAGGGCGGGCGTCCGCTTTCCGTTGGCACGAGACGTCACCTCCGGCGCGAGCGCACGCTTACGACATCCGCAGCTGGATTTCCCGGCACGTCTAGAAAAGAAGGACCCTCGCATGGCAGTGTGAAGAGCGCCGCAGCAGCCACATCCACCGGTCATACACGACAGGTAAGGGAGCGGCGGCTCTGATTTACGAACCGCGCCAGCCGTTCTTGCCTCGCGCGTTTCTCGCGAATTGAGCGAGGCTCGGGCCGGGCGCTGCGAACCTCGCGCGCCGAGCCAACTATCGAGGTGCCTGTTTGATAGACGCGCAGCTGGAGCCCTTCTGATAGGCGAACCACACGTTTCATTGCGAGCGAGCGCGAGTTTTATTTGGCGCACGCGTGCGCGGCGTGCTTTCTAAAGGCGCAGCTATATATAGCCATGAATAAAGAATAAACGCAGCACGGACAGTCGATTGAAGCCACCTATCTAATGATTCTAAATGACCGCCATGCCCCTTCTGAGATGTGACATTGTCTTTTGACAAAATAGGTGGTGACGTCTGGCGATGTCTGAATGGATGGTTGACATCGTATTGAAGTCAAGCGGTGCGCTGAGACGTGTTTCGCAGACTAACGAGATGGCACTCCTAGGAGGAAAAGAAAACGTACTAGTGTCGAGACGCAGTTGCTTTGCAGGACGTTGGACGGGTTCCAAGCCGCATTTGCCGCGCGCCTTTATGTCGTGACGCGTTCCTGATGTTTTTTTTTTGTTTTTTTTTTAATTTTCAGAAGCTAATCAACCATGTATCGCCTGCTGTGTCTGGTTGCTACCGTCGCCGTGATTACTATGGCCACCGAGCCCGAGCCCGAGGATCGATGGAAACTAGCCCTCGCCAACAACTACCTTGGCCTGAACTTACTCAAGGCCCTGCCGAGCAACGCAAATACGAACGTGTTCTTCTCACCATTCAGTGTGTCGGCGGCCTTAGGCATGGCCTACATTGGTGCGCGTGGCGACACATTGGAACAGCTTACGCTGAACTTCGGCTATACCGCCGAGGAACTCAACGAACAGAAGATCCTGGCACTGTTCAAGGAGCAGCTGGAAGCGGCGCGCGACCTGCCTCACGAGTACACACTCGACATCGCCAACGCAGCGGTCGCTCAGGAAGGCTACGGCGTCCTGCCCAACTACACGGAAGCTCTGGTGAGCGCGTTTGGAGCAGAATATCTCGAAGCAGACTTCAGCAAGAAGGGACAAGAGGCCATCGACAACATCAATAAGTGGGTCAGGGAAAAGACGCACGGCAAAATTCGCAGCCTCTTCGATATGCCGCCGGACATCTCCACGCGGTTGATCCTGCTCAACGCTGTATACTTCAAGGGTACTTGGCTTTACGAGTTCAACAAGCTGAAAACAAAGCCACGCTCCTTTTACAACGGTGGTGTCACCAAAGTCCTCATACCCATGATGAAAATGAAGTCTACGCTCAATCACACGTTCGATGCAATGCTGAACGCTGACGTTGTCGACCTGCCATATGTTGGCAAGGACATCGCCATGACCATCCTGCTTCCCAGTGAGCGTAATGGCATTGAGCACCTCAAGTCGGCCCTTACCACTCAGAACCTGAACAAGGCCGTTGCCAGGATGTACCCGAAAGACATGAAAGTCAGGCTGCCAAAGTTCAAGCTCGACAACAAGTACACGCTCAAGCCAACACTTGAGACATTGGGCATCACAAAGATATTCTCCGCGGACGCAGACCTGTCCGGTATCAGTGGCGCCAAAAATCTGTACGTCTCGGACGTGCTTCACAAGGCCGTTCTGGAGGTGAATGAAGAAGGCAGTGAGGCAGCGGCCGTCACCGGATTTGTAATCCAGCTACGCACGGCGGCTTTTGTCACGCCTCCACCGTTGCCCAAGGTGTACGTTGACCATCCGTTCATCTTCCTCATTCGAAACGTCCACACTAATACTATCATGTTCCTGGGCGAGGTCAACGCTCTCTAAGTCACTGCGTTCCACTCACTTAAGCCGCCATATTGTGCCATTTATCTGCCATTATGTGAGCTTTGCTGGCGAAGATGAAGAAGGTATTGGCGTGCCCCTTTTGTGCTTAAAACATGACATTATCGACTAATACTTCAACCTACTTGCGCGTATCCTTCAGCGATAACTCCCTCTCGAAGGGTACGTTTTCATTTGAGGTGGCAATACTCTGACGACCCCTGTGCTTCAGGATCGTCTTACTTGGATCATGCTTAGTAATCTACCTATGATGGCCATCTCCGGGCGTTGTGTTGCGCACCGAAACTTCTGCACCAATGTGGACCTGGAAATATTTAGTCTAGTCTTCCACCACGGGGCTTGAATGCATGTCACTCAGTGGTTCATCGTTCGCCCCCACTTCGCCGTGATGGCAAGCTCCTCATAATCACAAAGAATATCGCCGATGTGATGTCGCGAGAACGTTCGTTTTATGTGTGTTCGTAGTATATGTGTACAGCGTGGCATCCGGACAATTACGGGTCAATATACAGATCACGGTCACAATGCTGCGACAATGCTGTGAAATAAAGTGCTTATCTATTCTTCGTTTTATACAGTGCCCCCCTTTTTGCGTACCGTGGTAAAACGTGGTATGAGAGTCATTACGTAAACGTGTACGCGGTATATTGTACAGCACGGCGCCCATGGTGGCAGGTAAGTTTGCGACTCAACAGTACGTTAGCTGGGGCAAGAAATTGCGAAGAGCGCCCAATCCGTTACATGAAGCAGACCTCCAGCCCCTTTGTATTGTCGGTGGTGTAGGTTACGCTATTTGCTTATTAGAGACAAGAGGAGAGAAGGTTCGTTATTTGGTTGACTTGACGGACGTATAACGCCCCACTGCGTCTGAGGGTACGAGAGGCGGCACAAGCGGAGGGTTCCGGACAATTTGCACCGCATGGGGTTATTTCAAGGGTTGGAAAAGGAAGTGTGCGATGAGGGAGCCACACAAAATGCATTTGTGATTGTTGTGGTCAGAACTGAGAACCTGAGTTACGCGATGTTCATTTTAGCGATATACTACACCGAGTTGGGTAACCCAGGCTGATGGGCTCGAGTGAAATACTCCATCATGAACAATTTCAATGCAGGGTTGGAGAGGGGTATTCGCTATTTGCAAGACCTTTCTCACTGCACTACCAAATCCTCATTGGTATCAACGGTATGTGTTTACAGTACACACACGTGACGGAGTCGCTAGCAGATCATGGACTTGATCTCGAAATTGAAACATTATTTATAACACCTCGTTTCTCTTACTTGTAGTGTACGAGCCAATATTCCAGATTACATGTAATGAGTACTAATGACACAGACCACGAGATGATGCGCTATGAACATCCGTGTTCGTTCGTTACTTGCCGGCACATTAATAGCATACAACGTAATAACGGTGGTTATCACGATGCCATGCCTTTTGCCTTGCGGCTGTTTGCACGCATTCCGCTATTAGTATATGAGGGCCATTTCTTTGGTATTTTGAAATCAGCCTGATTTATAGGGAAGCTCAAGCACTTTTGAAAGAGAATGACCTTCAAGGAATTCAGCAGGGAAGAAGAGTTCCTTTCCTGCTGACTTCAAAAAGCGGTGTGATAGTTTTCAGGTGTGAACGCAGTAACACTTTTTTTTGCAAAAAGAAAACGAAAGCTTTGGCTTCAGCGCTGCTTGAGATGCTGAGTGAAATCGGTGATGGCATCGTCAATATGCCACGTTACTTGAAACAGCACCACTGCTGAAGTGTGGCCCCCTCTATTAGCTGTGTCAAAGGCACGGCATGGGTTAGTCACGGTGGCCACACTTGAAAATACGAATGGGTGCTTGCGCACGCATGCAGTGTTTGTTATTATTCAAGACATTGCACTCCAGCTGCAGAATTTTTCGGCTTCGCTATGCTTACTTGAGCCTTCGTCACATAAACAACGCTCTCACTTCAGTTCGTATTAGGGAGTGGCGGGAACCTTCCGCGGGAGTGCAACACGGCTGCGCCAAAGGAACCGAGGATGAAGTAAGGTTTCCCCGCCCACACTTTTGGCTTGCTCGCGTGATAGGAGCAAGAATAACTTTCCTTTCACATATTCTAGAGCTCCTGCTGCCCCACAGGTCGCGGTATTGAATCCCGGCTGTGGCGGCTGCGTTTCCGATGAAGGCGGAAATGTAGGCACGTGTGCTCAGATTTAGGTGCACGTTAAAGAACCCCAGGTGGTCGAAATTTCCGGAGCCCTCCAGTGCGGCGTCTCTCATGATCATATGGTGGTTTTGAGACGTTAAACCCCACATATCAATCAATATCAATCAGAGCTCCTGCTGCAATAATCACGGAAAAAAACTACGACATCGTTAACAATAATGTCGGTCATCCTTAACCACGAAATTTCATCATATTCTAAAACTTCTAAATTCTAAAACACTGCAGGCGATCCTCCTCTTATTTGGCAGAAACTAACTGTTTTACACAAAAGAATCTTGGAGACTATGCAACGAAGAACAAGGTAATCAATCACAATGCACTTAAAGCACGTGTATACTTGTAGAGGTCGCTACTTCAATAGAACAAAACAAATGTGCATTAACATACACTAAATAGCACGGCTTAATCATAAAGTGAACTTAAGATGTCTCTGTCACCCACTTATTTGACAACATACTTATTTGACAACATTTTTCATTTTTATTTCAATTATAATCGATGATGTAATTATAAGGTTGTGATAAATTACATGGTTTCCCCGTTCAATAGAGCACGGTGGTAGGCCTAAATATTTGTTCTGGTCAGGTTTGAATACACATGTTGCCATCTAGCATTTTAGGTTATCTCTTCCCAACAACTGTCTCTCCTTACTGAAGCCCGTATTTTATTGTACCCTTACCTAAGAAATAGGAAGGCATAGCGTGACTCAGACAAGGAACGAAACACACACCACACACGAGCGCTGACTCTAGACTTAGGTGCTTAAACGGCAGCGCAATTTGCGCATGCTAAGGCTTGATTGGTGAAAAAACGTTTGAGAGGAAAAAGTCTTACCTAAGCCAGTAACAACCCTGGTTCTATAAATCTCTCCGGTGTCTTCTTTTTTTTACGTCGGTACTGTAAGTTTCATCTTTTGTATTAGTGACTAGGCGCGCGTGTTTATGACCGACGAAAGGAAGCCCGCCGCCGACCATTGGCTGATCTCATCATAAAAACTAAGGCGCATTTGGTGTGGTCACAAATTTGTCAACGCAGACTCCAGGCGAAGTGAAGCAATAGCTCTTTTAGAAGTCTTAGAGTGCACAGACTCATACGGCAACATCGAGGCAAGTGTTCTTTGCCCATGTATATATTGATGTGTACACACCCCTATCCGCTTGCGTCTTGCAACAAAGGGATGCCTTCTATGGTTGTTGATGCGTGGATGTTCCGGTCTCACCTACCACGTTCCAGGACTTTCTTCACTGTGCAGTGACCACACTTGGCGTTTTTGTTTTGTCACAGCAACACGAAGAATGATATGTGGGTTGGATTTCCTCCCGCTTTCGTGTATTCATTTATTATGGTTGTGGCGCAACCAACTTAGACGAAAGAGAATCGTGCAGGACAGGCGCTAAATTTGATTTCAACTGCTTTTGTAATCGCAGAAATGACACGCTTGAAACTTACGTAGAAAGCCACCACGGCTATCGCCCAGTCTGGTCCCAGAATAAACTAATATGTAATCTAATAACTGAATAGAGGAAAAGAATGCGCAATAACAGGGTGCTGTGTCATTTTGCAATCACTCTTGATACACCCCGCTCTTGCCTAGCGGTTTTACAACAACTGCACTTCATTTTTTATTAGTGCCACAGAAGCCTGGCTGATACATGAATTTTTACGTTTCTTGATTTAGTATGTTTCCACAATCTCGCGTGTTCTTTGGTTTTTATGATGCAAAATTGGTGAACCTTCAGCAAAGTCCGGTGAACAGGCGCAGCTTATGCAGTGCTAAAGTGATTCTTGAGCGAGTTGGTTAGGTGGATAATGCAGTGCATTGACAAATTGGAATAAAGTGGGCCTTTCAGTAAGCTGTGACACTCTGGTAATCTTATCTTGAGGCGCCTCCCATTTTTGCCTATGTATGCCTCCCAACTGGTGTGCAAACACTATACCACCCCACACTCACGAGGTGAAAGTTTCGTTTTGTGCGTCCAAATACATACGGCACACTTAACTAAACTGTCGCGGCCTTTTCTTGAACTCCCGAGTGAGAAGTTCCTACTTTTCGACGCGACGTGAAAGCCACGTCAACCTTGTAACTGCAGGTAACGTTTTTCAGGTAGTGAGACAGAGCAGGAACATAAGGCATGGCTGCCCCCTGGCTTGGTGTTGACCTTGTTAATACCTTCCCCGCCATTTCGTGTTTCTAGACTTCCTAAATATCTTTCGCGTAACAGCAAAATTACTGAAATGGGATAGCAAACTTGCTCATTTTTTTATTTACGTCATCGTATTTACTTGCAAACAGAAAATTCAGCGTTTGGATAGAGATGACCGCAAACATGAAATGGCTATGCCTCTTTTCGCCAGGTTAGATTGGCTAGACATGAGGTCCAGAATGCAGGTTTCTTTGATTTTGAGAGATATTGCCAGCACACCAGTCAAGCCTGAGACCTAAGTACTGCAACTCATTGGTTTCGACCATATAATCCAACCTCATGCCCACCTCTTTATAAACATTTAAGGTGTATACGTTATTACTGTTGACATTTTCATTCATTACAAAGACAAGAAAATCATCGGTATTTCAATTTTTTTGAACAATCTCAACAGATTTCTTTCAACACCATCTTGTCTATATTCGCTAAAAATAATGTTGCTCAGAAGGGGCCCCACTCACGGCCCTAAGTAAACGTCGGACCATTGAACAAATACAGGTACGCAACAAATATGTGAACTAAAGTTCCATGAAGCTCTTAACAGAAATTTCACTCCTAGACCTAAATGACTTTTCGTCATTATTTTCACAAATATACATTCCTACGCAGAGTTCAACCATTTTTTTCTAAAGCACGGAATGAAGTAGTTCATCTACATCAATGTTGAAAGCGTTACATCCACGTGCGCTGTCTTCTCTTAGGAAATCTATCAGGCCTAAGGAGCTCTTTAACAGCTGTAGGTCTTCTGTGCCCAAGGAATTCGAATGCAGTAATTTTTCATTGTAACAGCCAGAGGGCCCGCGAGGTACAGGAACCATACCAGATCAAGGAACGTAAAAATTTATGTATCAGCCAGGCTTCAGAGGCGCTAATAGAAAATGAAATGCAGTTGTTGCAAAAATGGTAGGGAAAAGCGAGATACATCAAGATGGACTGCAACACGACACCTAACCTAGTTGGTGCATATTCTCCTCCTCTAATCATCTAGAAGGTTGCTGAGTGCAAGACAAAAAGAGAGAACATAACCAGAAAAACAAGACGTACTACGCATAATGTGTTCTTCTTTCATGGGGACCAGCATACTCATGAAACCTGGATGAGAATAACAACCAAATACGTGCTAACTAAACACAGAAAGTTGAAAGTTATCCCTCCTCCTGTTGTATTTCGTGTCCTGTTCACTTTAATATTATGGTCACAATAACGGCTTCTCACCAACTAATTTAACAATCTGTATTTATGGGCGTCTGGTTTCACTTTTGGCGGCTCTGGTAGATGTGATTTTCGAACACTTGGAAAGTGAATCATGAGGCCTTGAGGGACTAGTTGGTTCATTCTATGCAGGAAAAATTGCGCTCTATTTGTTCTTTTTTTTTTTGTAGTGTCTTTTTCTATCTTAGCGCAGTTTTTCCCGCATTGAAAAATAAAACAGTCCCACACAACAGGGCAGTACAGCTACTGTTCCCGGATGCTTGTCTGAGTGGTATGCCGTGTTCGTGTTGCACTATTGATGCGCATATTCGCGTTGTGTTCGTGACCACAGAAAATGTGAGCCTGGCAGAAATAAAAGCCTACTGGCGCTTTGACCAACAGGCAACTCAGCCCGTCACTCTGCATATACGTGGAATTTCCGACGGGAGAGCTGTGGTTTGCGAGGCACATGACTGAATGTCAACTTGTTTTCCCCTTCCGTTACTAACACGCATGCAACTTTTGCGTGCCTCTGAACTGACGCCACGTTTCGTGAATCCTGTTACGGCACTCTCACCGCTTTTTATATGCGACACGTAGGGGGAAACGATGGCCCGCTGCTTCTGCGAGAAAGTTGACAGGAATGAAAGGAGGTGTCCTGCAGACTTTCTCGTCCACACTCGAAGCATTCCTTGCAGGTACGTGTCTCTATGACAGAGAGACGAAGGAGGAAGGCAGGGAGGTTAACAAAGCTTGGCTCGGCTGGCTACGCCACACGGTGGGTGGGAGAAAGAGAAATAACTATAGATAAGATAGAGAAGCATGAACAGGAGGGAAAAAAATAACAGTTAATTCATACCACACAACACGAACTCACGCTGGTAGTTCACAGGTGCACGTGCACGAAGTCTGGTCGCCTATGGAGCTCGGTAATACTCCCGTGGTCTTGCGCATGTACGAAACCGAGGGTCAAAGTACCAGGATCTTTTTTGATCACGCTCTTACATCAAGACGATCGAGTTTGACTCCTGTAATGTCGAGGTTGAGTCTGGTAGAATGGGAAGTGACATAGAATGCGGTCAACCAGAGACTCCTAGTCTAGTTCAACGTTTTAGACGTCCGTGTACTGTGCGATTTTAGTGCTCGTTAAAGAACCCCAGGTGGCCGAAATTTCGGAGCCCTCCACAACAGCGTCTCTAATAAAAATATCTTGGTTTTGGGACGCGAAACCCCAGATATTATTATTATTATTATTATTATTATTATTATTATTATTATTATTATTATTATTATTATTATTATTATTATTATTATTATTATTATTATTATTATTATTATTATTATTATTATTATTATTATTACTTCCGCATTTATTTTTCCTGAAATTGTGCTTGCTTCTGAACTAGCCCCAGCAAGGTGGGGCTAGTTAGAGCTCGCCAGTCATATTCGCTATATTAAACTGCTCTTTCACTGAGAGTAAGGAGACTGTGATGGAGGCTAGAATGAGCTGGAGTGGACTGAAAAATCACACTTGGTACTTTTCCAGGTCAACCGAGAATGCTGTCACGGAGCTATACGGCCAAGATTGAACCACGCTGAAAAACACCATGTGCCCGGCACTGGAGGTTTGTAAAACCAACGAGTGCGTTTGAACCAATTTCGTTAGAAAATGTGTAAAAGTATACATAAGCGTACTGCTTCGGATATAATTTCAACACACTGGATAGTAATTTTGTTTCAAATGTAAAATTCGTACTATATTTGGCAAAACGAGGGGTCTTATAAAGTTGGACTGTCAAATTACGACTTAATTGTGATATACATGCTCTAGGGAATTCATCACATCCACTAACTTATTATTGAGCGCACTGTTTACCTTACGCCTTTCGTGAAGTACATTCTCTTTCATGCAATAAAAAAAGTTATAACGATAAACGTCTTTCCTATTAATCAAGTGCCCTAACGAGTGATAAAATTCATTCCTTCTCTGTGTAAATTTGAAACTCGCAAAAAAATATTGCTCAATATTTCACAGAATTTTCAATAAATACGACAAGTTAGACAATCAGCTGTTTCATTAACATGGCCATAGTCTAAAATAACCGCTGCTTCCTTCAATTACGGCAATGAAGGCCGCACAGTGGGAGAACCGAAGGAACGTGGCGTACGGGTCGTAGCCTTCACGCGCAGTATTGACCCGCCGTAGCTGTTGGCATTACCACGAATACAGACAATGATAAAACAACGAAACGGGGCACGTCACAAGTCTCTTGGGAAGGCGTTGCCAAATATCCTGGCACAGCTCGGTATCCTGTCCTAATTGGTCGAGCTGTAAGCACCGCGCGGCCCGAGCAACGACATGCACCGATAAAAATGGAGCAAATGCCAGTTCGTTGGAAGGATGTGCACGTGTGGAGACGCGGGCTCGTCCGGCCCCGTGGAACAGCCTCGATAAGGATGACGGCGATGTTTTTTTTTTTTTTTTTCATCTTACTCCCGCTACAGTGACGTTGACGCAAGGGTTGTTTTGAGCGACCGACGGTTCAAGCGCACCAGGCCATATCAGCGTCCCAACCGCAGCAAAGAAAATGAGCAGCTTCCGCCAAGACTGCTCCGCGCGATGCGATAGCCGACCAAGGCTTCATCTCATTTGCCTTTCGCACGATGGGGCTGTCAAGGTCTGCGCCGCCGTACAGGGGGCGCACGTGGAGGGTACGGTGTCGTTCAAGGTTCTTCTAACAAGAACGCGGAGGTTGAAACTGAAGTTAATGATGGAACCCGAACAACACATGCCGTGTTACATGTTGACATTTCGGCGTCTATTTAATAATAATAATAATAATAATAATAATAATAATAATAATAATAATAATAATAATAATAATAATAATAATAATGGATTTATATGTGTTTTTACTCTCTGAAGCCACGATATGATTATTTGGGGTCATCGCGCCCACGAGCGCCATTGGACACAAGGAAGTTCGAGTGGAAAGTCGTCACCCATTTTCAGCATGTCCATATCTCCTTAGGAGCCCCCCCTTGCTATAGCTATCAGTCAAGGCATCAAGTGACCGTAGTTGGACATATTGGTGAAGTTGCGCGCGGATTGTGAGTTGACTGGTATCTGTTTGCCGTGACGTAGAGTTGCGAGCTCCTTATACTCTGACATACGGTACACTTATCTTTGCTTATCTCGTTATTCTCCTGTTGTTAACGTTTCAGGGATCCTCTTTTTTTTTTTTTTGCTGCGGGACAGTTTAAGCGCCCACCGAGAGAGGAGAGTTGAAGTTTACGATACGATAACAACACAATTTGACAAAACACGAAACGTCGACCAATATTGAGCTGTCAAATCGGTTTCATATACGCTTCCGCTTCTGCACGGAAATTTTGTTGACCCACAGAACAAGGCTTCCGTGGCGAGTAATTCAGTACCTTCACGAATTAATGATCACGTAAGCTCGAGTAAATAAAATGTAACAAAAAATGTTTAGCATGTCGCCGGAACAGACGCTTCTTGGAATTCACCCGGCTCGTGGGGAGTCAAGTGTTTTCTGACGACCAAAATCTAATGAGCGCGCGTCTCGACGCCAGCGCGCCACCAACGCGTTGACTTGAGCGACGGCTGCCTGGCGAGCTTATTTCCACGGCGGCCGCCGCCGACGAGCAGCAAGCAAGGCAGCTGTTGCTTACCGCCGTCCCCTCCTCCTGGAACGACCGCCGAGCAGTAGACGGCAGCGATTTTTGCCTCTAGCGCCAACCCCCCGCACGTGCGCCCGCTTGTACGGGCCGCAGCTGGAGACGTTGCTACAATCACTCTCTATTCCAGGAAGGCAAGACACCTCTCGTCTCTTGGTCAGCTGCTGTGGCCATCACAGAAGGTAGACAAGCGAGCGCATCGTTTCGAGGGCCAGGAAAGAAGTCTTAAAACGCTCACGGAATTTCGCGCTTCGGAGGAAAGCTGCGCGGCCTATAAAAGAGGCTGTTAAGTTCTAAAAGTGTTACCGTCGTCTCTCCAGTGCCTCGGTTTTTAATCGCCGTTCTCCGTCGTCCGCGCCAAACTTCGTTTTTGTGACTGCAGTGGACGAGAAGTGAAGCCCTGTGTTGTGTCTACAGATTCTTCAGAGGTTGAACATCTGATCTCTCTTCTGCGCAGGAACTACCTCCGCAAAACCATGAAAATGTGTCGGGGGCAACTTTGATTGTGAGTGTCTTGGTGTTTCAGTCTGCTAATGATGGACGGTTGTGGTTTGTGCCCTGCAATGATAAGATGTGTGTCGTGTGCCAGAGAGCGGCGAGAAATGCTGAATGATGTCAAATTTATATGCAACGACGTTTCTGTCATGACCAAAGAAGAATACTGTGGCAGGGTGATGGCGATTTGGTGACCAACGTAGAAGACAATGGTGAACACGCAAGTGTGACATGCATGATATTTGAGGTTGATTTCCCAGTTGTTATTGTTAAGGGCTATGTTCTCCTGTTGACTCTTCGTACGTCTAAAAAAGTGGTTGGAAAGCAATTCGAAACAATTTAACCATATAAAGTTTATGACAGCCTGGTGATGAAAATAGGGTCATGAACGTTTAGAATAGATGTATTTATCAGAATATATCTATCTACACGGAACCAATAATTACAGAATTATATCATGTTATAACCTTCGCTTATGTGGTTGCACTTGGACTATTATCCTCTAAAAGCAACAATTTAGTGAATGCGCACCTCTCAGAATGAAGTGGCGATGTAAAACTCGCTCACAGATTCCAAGTTGCTGTACGGCAAATAGGTCGTTGTTGTCAATACCGACGACCTGTCTGTCTTACAGGAACGATCATATCAGGCGCCAGCACCATTATCATAGCTAGAAGGGCGTGGAGTGGAAGGTTCTTGAATCCTCTTCTCCCCGAAATTTTTTATTTTGTTTTAATGTTGACAGTTTACATATACGCAAACATACAAACACATCATACGGACGTACCTAAAAATGGTCGAACCCTCCCCACCTTCCAAAAAATAAAAAGCTGACAAATAAAACAAGCCCTTAAATGCGCACTTCTTTCCATCACCATCATCAGACTGGCTTCGCCCAGTGCAGGGCAAAGGCCTCTTGCATGTTCCGCCAATCAACCCAGTCAGATGTACTTTACCTACTTATGTGAAATTATTAGCTCACGTTGATTTGATATGTGGGGTTTAACGTCTCAAAACCACCATATGATTATGAAAGACGCCGTAGTGGAGGGCTCCGGGAATCTCGACCAGCTGGGGTTCTTTAACGTGCACCCAAATCTGAGCACACGGGCCTACAGCATTTCCGCCTCCATCGGAAATGCAGCCGCCGCAGCCGGGATTTGAACCCGCGACCTGCGGGTCAGCAGCCGCGTACCTTAGCCACTAGACCGCCGCGGCGGGACTATTAGAGCACGTTAAAACAGCCTGGCCGACAAAGAGTAATTCTATCCTCTTATGTCACTAACTCGCGTGGCAATGATATAGAGAAAGAAGAAACAAACAAAATAAATTGGCATAGACCCATTAAACTTGCCTTATTAACAAGTATACCCCAATCCTCGAAACTACGCTTTGTGCTGGGGGGTAGTGGTTACAATGAAGAGGAAAAAGGCACCTAATTTCTGTCTGCCTTCAGGCGACACGGCGCAGTGCCTTATAGGGGTGGGGGGAAGGAGGGATAAAAAGAATAGAAGGAAAGTAGAAGCAGAAGAAGACAGCCAACGAGAGGAAAAAGAAGGAGATAGGAAAGTCGGGATCCGGTCGAAGCAGTCCAAGGGCGGGGTGCCACAATGCGAGAGCTACACGGCGTCAGGAGACCGCGGAGGGCGAACCAGTCGGCGGGAGCTACGCTGAAGTCGGAGATCGCGAGGGCACAACCGTCCAGCTTGAAATCCTGCGAGCGAATGGCTTTGTGCTGAACGCTACCTTGAATGTATTAAAATCCGTGCTTCCTGTACGCGAAATTTCTCCAACGTTTCAATTATGATTTAAAATGACTTTCTTTGTTTACAGGATCGAGGCCCGTTGGCTGAACTATGAAGATAGGGACGTTCGTGTTTCTTTTCTGGACGTGTGTGATGCATATGTGCAGTGCGGACGATGCGACGGGCTCGACAAACTTGGCATTGGGCCTCTTCCAACAGCTTTCGACTGACACCTCCGACAACGTCCTTTTCTCTCCCTTCGGTGTATCTGTGTTGCTGGCAATCCTTTCAGCCGGCTCCAAAGGCGACACCAGTAAAGAAATTGTTAGTGTGTTCGGCTCAGATACAGCCATAGCCGCAGTGAAACAAGACATTGAGAGTGCGTTCAAAGAAATGTCCACAGGTGCGCCGAGTGCCGTTCGAAAATCACCGATATTGTTGGGGAATCTGCTCGCAGTGAAGAAAGGTTTAAAGTCGAAACTTCTACCCCAGTTTCTGAACTTTCTTAAGGACGGTGGTCCATTTTCGACCCTAGTAGATGAGCTGGACGAAAACTTGGCCAGTAAGTCCAACAAATGGGTCAGCAATCAGACGAAAGGTCAAATAACCAAAATTCTCGACGACGACCATACTGAGGACGATGCAAGAATGCTTCTGCTGAACGCCATACACTTCAAAGGCGAGTGGAAAGAGAAGTTTGAGAAACAGCTCGCTTTCAAAGGCACCTTCAAGAACTACGATGGCACCGACACGCCGACGACGTTTATGTTCAAGAGAAGGCACTTCGAGTACGCGCTTGATGCCACTTTGAAGACACACGTCATCTCGCTACCTTACAAGGACGTCAAAGCGAGGTTCGTCCTTTTGCTTCCACTGAACCGTGCGGGAGCGAAGGCGCTGGCCGGACTCTTGACCGCGTCCGAATGGAAGCGCCTCCTGGGAACACTGAGGAACACGAGCGTGGCCCTCTCGATGCCGAAATTTGAGCTTTCCAAGAAGTACAACCTCATGAAGTCGTTGGAGTACCTCGGCATCAAAAAGATATTCACCGACAAGGCCGATCTCTCGGGCATGATTGGCACGGGTGACATGTTCGTATCCGCGATCGAACAAGTTTCGAAACTGAGGCTGGACGAAGAAGGCAGCGAGGCTGACAGCGCGACGCTGTTGAGGATCTCGGGAAAGGCGGCCGAAGAAGGAGAGTCGGTCGTAGCCGATCACCCGTTCATATTTGCGGTGACGGCCGGGCGACGGGGCGACATCCTCTTCATGGGTCAAGTCAACAAACTACCCGCGACGTGACGCTTACTCGTGAGTGAGAGTGGCCTTCATCGCACAGTAATTATCAGATTCGATTAAAGTGTTCACGGTGTCCCGTCCCGGTGCGGTGCTTGTCAAAAGATCCGAGAGACGCAAGTCCTTACCGAAGGCGAAACGTCGCGAGAAGGGAAGTACTCCTGGTTTCGTTTTATGCTTAGTCTCGTGCCGTTACCTCTTGATAAACGAACAATGAAAGTGAAGGTCATACCAGGCTTCCTCAACGCGTACTTTCCGAAAATGTGGAAAGACTCTGTCTGTACGTCAAACAGCATGTACGCGAAGTGTTCTGATGAGTCTGGCGCTAATCTGTCAAAAATAAAAAGAAAGAGGAAAAAATAAATCCACCACCATCGTGGCATTGTCTCAGCTATCTTCGCCACCTCATGTGCCGGAAGGGCAGGTAACGCATCGCTTATTCGTATCGAAACACCACCGCCAACGGTATCTTCTATGAATTCTGTTTGATGCGACATTCAAAATGGTAGCAGAACCTGAAAGTTTGGCACAAAAAATAAATTATTAAGGAGAAGAGAAGTGTAAGTGTATAATACTTGAACGTTTATTACCCACACACGTTTCTGCACGGTGCGCTTTGTTCGTAACACTCATTCTTATCTGGAAGTATGCGCCTGTGTGACGTGAAAGTCCGTTTTTTTTTTTTTTCGAAATCGCCGCGCCCAGTTCCAAACCTCCACATTGCCTCATGTATTGATAAAAAAATGGCTTGAGAATGGAGTGTTATATAGGGTCAACACTGAAATATGCTTACTTTTCAAATAAAAAGGTTATTTTAAAAGTGGGTTGTTCTTAGCCTAGGCTTGCTGCGGAAAATATTCTCACGAAACGAAAGATAGACGCACAGCCCTAGTTGGGTTGGATGATAGCTTCTCGAATACAGCATTTCTGTTGTTACAGTGCGATGGAAACGCTGCTGTTTACAGGATTACGCTAACCGCTATGTGAGAATTCTCACACCTAGGTTTTCACCCATGTGTGTCTTTTCTCACCAACTGAACAGCTCATCGAACA
The DNA here is from genome assembly GCF_013339725.1 of Rhipicephalus microplus. Taxonomy (NCBI): domain Eukaryota; kingdom Metazoa; phylum Arthropoda; class Arachnida; order Ixodida; family Ixodidae; genus Rhipicephalus; species Rhipicephalus microplus. The sequence goes on from NC_051169.1 coordinate 28,463,508, forward strand.
AAGTGTATTGGTTGTTCATAGACGTAAACAAAGGCTCGCACACACAGATTTTCATGCTTCAAGATCTGACTAATTTCGTTTACGTCGTTCTCTGTACATTTAATATTGAATATGTTAGTTAACTGTAGGCGAGTAGCTAGTGACACCTTGCGCACAGCAGGTAACAATCGATATTATTCTACTTCACCTACATACGTGCTCGCGAGAGGGCGCCAGGTACCGTAGGAGCAAAGACGCGGCAGTTTTTTGGCGCCAACAAGTGGCTACTGTGAACGATTTAGAACGCATCGAAAAGCTTAACGTTATGTTCATAATGACTAGCATTGTGAAACGTGGTACGCGTTATCTAAGTGAGAGCAGCGAACGGATTCGAGTGTGCTAATTGAGACAAAAAAGGAAGAGCGGGGAATATGTGAGATGCCCCGTTATTCTGGCGTACTGTGGGAAGCATATGGTAACAACCGCATATGGCACATTATCAATAGCAAGCTTTTTTCTGATTACCAAATAACAGTCAGGTAGAGCAGTTAAGGTGCTATTCATCTCACGAAGCATTATTGCGAGCTCAAACGTCGTTTTACTATAATTAGGAATAATACGTCGAGCTACTGGCCTCGTAGAAATGCCCAGGGATCCGCATTAGGGAAGGGGTGGCTTAGCCGTGAAAGAAGCATTCAGAGCCTGTGCCCCCCCCCCCCCCCCCCCCCATTCTCCGAAATTTTTTCGCCATGCATACATAGCGCAAAATGACCACTTGCCTGCCCGGCCCACACTTAATAATAGGAAGTGCCGCCCCGCCCCCTTTTTCCCGACTCTTCGCTGGCCAGTCCGAATGACAGCGTGCTCCACGATGTATGAAAGGATGAAAATGAAGTGACGACATGCTTCACCGAAGGGCCTGCCTTTGGCTTTGCGGCTGTAACAAATGTGAAGTACAAGTGGTTCTTGGAATACACCATGAGGGGCTACGGCAGCCATTATTATAAAAATGTCAGCATGGCATGGCCATGCTGTTTAAACAACGCGGGACAGTTCTGACAGCTAAAGTGTATGGGTCAGACTTTGCGCTCTCACTTGAGATTAGCGGTGTTGGCTGCCCGACCCCCTGCCCGCTTACACCCCAGCCTCCCCCCCCCCCCCCCCACCCACGCACACATATGACTTGGCTAATGACAAACTTTAGAACGGTTTCAACGGAAGAAACGAGGAACGAGCCAAATATTTCGAACGCACAAGTGCGAAATCTGACAGAAATAAGAGTGGTCTGCGGTGAAAACGTCCTCGTTTTGTTCAAGAAGATGTGGTACTGTGCCAAGCTACGCTTTTTGTGAGGTGTTTACTTTTTTTTTCTTCAAAATCGCTTAGCCGTTTCTTCTCTGCGTGTACCTCAAGAATGGTAAGTGATTCCGCTTGCATACAGAAAAGTTCGCATGCTGGACTACAACGTGAGAATTAACTGCACAGAGAAAACTCGCAAATGTCGCTTGTATTTCTTAAAAGGACACCAAAAACTCAAACGATTTTTTGAGTTTGTACAAAATATAATTCCTCAATCCCGAAAACACAACTCGTACCACGACACGACGTTTGGTAAGCGAGAAAACGCGCAAAAATAAAACACAGCTGGGGACGTCACCTTGATATTCCCGCACCAAGCACCGTGACGTGATACATTTTGAAGGCGTCTACTAGGTTCTGCGTAGCTTCCAATGCATAAAAAATCAAGTACATTGTCATCTGTGGGTGCCATAGACCTGGCATACGAATTTTCGGGTAATTTAATCGAGTCAATGTCGCGAGAATACGAAAAACACATTTCGAAACGTATTACGAATATTTACGCGAATATTTGTGGCGTGCAGGGGCAACGCCACTGTACGCCACAATTAACCGCGAATCGTTTAGTTTTTGTACCTCTGTCGCTACACAACCGAGAGTTATTAGGCGAAAGTCTTAGATGTCTCATCAAACACAAAAAAATTCCGCCATATCCACGAAGTGAATGATGATGAGTGGGCGAAGCTCCGGAGGTAAACCTGGTAAACCATGAATCCTCTGTACATTTTGCCCACTCGATTTTATTACATCGCTCCCCCTAGCGTACGTCGCCGCACTAAATCGAACGATTGCCTTCAACCAATGACACGCGTCATATGTGACATCATTCCTATTTTATAAGATCTCGCGTCTTTCATCAACTACAAGTACCGCTTTCTAGTTTATAACATCTTGCATCTTTTCATCATCAGCTACAAGTACCACCATCTAGTAAACACTACAAGAACTAAACGAGAGGTGGCTACATACAGGAGGCGGTACCGCCATCTAGTGAACACTGCAAGAACTAAACTAGAGGTGGCTACATGGATGGAATGGATGGATGCTATGAGCGTCCCCTTTATAACGGGGTGGTGGCAAGTATGCCACCAGGCTCGACAAAAAAAAAAAAAAACCTTTTTTCTTTTTTTTTTATGTTGGCCTAATGCCTCTACTTCGATAAATTCTATCTTAATGGAAAAAAGGTAAATTTTCAGCTTAAGTTCTCTGCCATTTACGGCACACTGTCCATATTTTATTTTTCCAATATTTATTTTTGTCCTTTCTCTCTAATTTTCTGCCACCAATACTCTAACCGTCTCTTACTTATTTCAATCGCGGGTGTGTTCAGCTTTCCATTGTTGTCCCTAAAACCCAAGGCTTCCTGTAGGCTCGTGCCCAAACGTACACCTAGGTGGATATCTCCACATTCAATCAGAACATGCTCCGCCGTTTCCTTATCTTTCCCGCAGCATGTGCATTGTTCTTCTTCTTTACTGAATCTTGCTTTATAACTACGCGTTCTAAGGCAACCCGATCTCGCTTCAAACAGTAAAGCGCTTCCCCTTGAATTATCGTAAAATGCCTCCCTCCTTATTTCATTTTTGCATTTTTGCTACATACAGGGGATGGTACCACCATCTAGTGAACACTGCAAGAACTAAAGTAGAGGTGGCTACATACAGGCTACAGGGGACGCACAGCCCACGCCCTAAGGAGCTTCGCCCCTAAAATTGACCGGCGTCCCACGTGGACATCTCACGTCGGCGTCATCGACACGGGGGTCGCAAAAAAAGTCATCGCGTGATGACGTCAATACATGACGTCGTCACGACGTCGGAGGTCACCAAAAATTTGTGACGTCAAATTCTATGACGAATTTGCATGGCCAATGGTGGGCCGATCTTGGAGTCAGTGCAAAAGCCATCACAGATGAATAAAAACTTTCAGTGTGTGCCAGAGCCGGACCAGTGCATTAACTGAAATGAAAAAGAAGATGGCCTTCACCTTCGATTCATCTTAGGTGAATGCTCAAAATATCATGTGACTTTTTATTACTCCCGTTGGCACTACGAGCATGTTATCACTATATATTTTTTCACGATCCTCATAAGAATGGCATGGCGAATGCCCCTACGACGTGGTGAGAACATGTTTTTAAATAAGCGCATTGGTCTACCGAAATGCGCATGAAACGCGAAGATAAAACAGCGAATAGAAGAAAAACAATATCCAAAGTAGCAGCAATTCTTAGCACCTTGAATTTAGACGCTTGGGAGGGCTTGGGTCTCATGGAGAGCTAACTATCCATGCAAAGTTATTCTTCGTAATAACGAAGAGTGAAAATGAGGTCCCGAAACCGCCTGAGCGCACACATGCGCTGGATGCTCTTTCAGGAACCGACGGTTCTGTCAGGTGAATAACTATAGCTAAGGAGAAGAGATCGACTCTTAAGAACAGACGGCTCACCATTTCACTTGGTTAGGCTAAAATGTTCAAAACCTTGGTGCGATTAGGAAGCATGGTGCGTTGCACATAGGAACCTCCGGATTAACCTCACAAGCGAGTGTTTCGCGGTCCGATAAACAAAAAATAAGCCCACTAGCAGCTTTTTTATTTCATATTAGTCACTAGCCATGGTAATGTAGTGGTTTTTGGTGCTGGACTGTTGAACCTATGGCCACATGTTTAAATAACTACCGCTGTTCAAACCAGTGGTTTAAATCACGATGCAGGCGAAATACATTTAGGTCAGTGTTACAGAACACGAGATGATCGATATTTCAGGAACACTTCACTACGCGTCCCTCATATTTATATTGAGGTTTTTGAACGTAAAACGTCCCCTATTATTATTGCGTGCCGAATAAGATGCGGTCGCCTCTGGTGGAACCAAACGTGCGACCACGAGCATAGCAAGACAGTGCTATAGCAACGAACTACAATGTGGGGCTTGGCTCATAACATATTTTTTCTTAAAAACATACCTACAAATATACATACTTACAAACAACCGACGACCAGATAATGTAAGCTAACGCTCGCATTCACGCCGTTCAATGCACTCTAAGGAAGAGACATTACCATTGAGCGAGCCTGGATTTGTCGCGTGATGTTTGGTACTTTGTACGTACCCCAACTAAACAACCATGTTCGATTATTTTTTTAGATGATAGTATTTCTTGGAATACTTAAACACAGAAATTTTTGCCTGTCTGTCTATCTGTCCGTCTATCAGGCGATTAAGCCACCCGCTTAACGTTCGAGCACTTTCGGAACGCCCAGACATGTAGAACCGGTGGCTGCGTTCATACTTTTGAACATTATAAATGCAAAAAGCAAATATTACGCATATATGGTGTGCACCATCAATACGTAGGTATTAGGTGGTGTGTTCCTTTACTGGGAAGTACAAAAGTGCGTAAATATGAAGACCCTAGTGTTTCTTACGCTGCGCTGATAATGCGGCGCTATGCAAGAAAAAAGCTCTGCCGACTATATGGTGCTGTCACTGACGTGGGAGTGCCCCTGCGTTCTACGCAAGCTCATAGTTCCCAGCGGCACTGCCAGATGGCATCCATATCTCACGCAGCACCTCCTCTCTTTAATCATTGTCAGCCAGATGCAGCCAATTGAACATAAGAGGAGGCGCTGAGGCAAGGTAAAACACAAATTTGCATTGACGTTTTGCATCTATCTACCTATCTATCTATCTATCTATCTATCTATCTATCTATCTATCTATCTATCTATCTATCTATCTATCTATCTATCTATCTATCTATCTATCTATCTATCTATCTATCCGCTTACGACTTTTAGCTCTCCTGGCCGTTTTATAATGGTATCGATACCAAACTTGGTGTGCCATGACATGACTGTGTGATGAGCATACGTGACTAGCCAAACATGAAAATCATGATATGAATGTCTTGATTTACATTTCATGGTCTTGCTGCTCTTGCGCTGGTTTCGTTCACATAACATGTTGCAAAACTGGTTTGATATGGCATGATTCCATGGCGAACACAAGCGACAGATCCTAACATGAAAATCATGACATGCGTGTCATGTAACAACCTGACTTCATGCCACGCTCATGACGCGCTCACGGCCATTGCGGTAGCTTCACCTACACCGAATTTGGTATTACGGGACGTGAATGGATGACGAAGGTATGATACTGGTGCAAACATGATAAACATTAGATGCATGTCATGTAACAACATAACTACATGCTACGCTCATGATGCGCTCGCGGCCGTTTCACTAGCTTCAATGTACTAAACTCGGTATTATGCGACGCGAACGGACGACATAGGTAAATGACACATCTAAACATGATAATCACGACATTTGTGTCATGTAACAACATGACTACATGCCACACTCATGATGCGTCGCGGCCGTTTCGCTAGCTTCACATATACCAAATTTGGTATTACGTAACGTCAGTGGATGACGAAGGTATGCGACTGGTGCAACATGATGATAATGACATGCGCGTCATGTGAGAACATGACGACATGCCACAGTGAAGGCGCCAATACATTTTGACGTGACGGGGTGCACGTGCTCGCCGGCGTTCATTTTGTCGCGTCACGCCGGCGTTGCCACGCCAGGCACCGGTCCTGCCATATACTCGCAGGCGTGCGCTGCGCTGCGTTGCTTTGACGCATGCGCGTGTCAGCGCGTACGGCGTCCCTCCGTCACGAAAAGAGGGAGACGCAGTGTTGTCTTTTAACGCGTCGGCGCAAATTTCGCGCCGGTGGACGTCGGGCCGCGCCGACGGATGCTGGTCGCGTCGGTCACGCCTGGCATCAGACTATACAGTGCTCGCGTTTTGTTAACGTAGCGTCGCTGTGCCCAGCGTGCGCGCCCGTCAACGCTACATTATAGTGTAGTGGGCGTTGGCGGACTGCGCTGCTCAGTTCGGGCCTGTACAAGTAACTTTGGGTGATCCAGCAGACCAAGGAGGCTGTCGGGAGACACGGTCTCTCCGTTGGCCCCTAGGTGGGAGCCCATCCCAGCAATCTGCCGGAAATTAATAAAGTCGACATCTCTCTCTCTCTCTCTTCATGATGCGCTCGCGGCCGTTTCGCTAGCTCCATATATACCAAATTTGGCGTTACGTGACGTCAATGGATAACGAAATATATGAGTGGTGCATACATAATAATCCTGACACGCGTGTCATGTAAAAACATGACAATATACCATGTTGATAGTGTGCTCGTGGCCGTTTCGCAACTCTACATTTACTTAATTTGGTATCACGTGACCTGAATAGATGACGAAGGTAAACGACGCATCCGAACATGGTAATCATGACACTGAAGTCATGCACGGCATCATTTACCTCCACCTTGTAACATTGTGCTGACTTTAAAGTGACATATCAAGTTTTCATATTATTGCTTCGCATATCCTCGATTCCCACTGTACGTGGGATCTGCCGATTTTTTTTCTAAATTCATCACTTCATCTTTTCAAGCGTCTCCGTGCGTACCTGGGCTGGCGCACGCCCGTCATGGAGAGCCAGCTCCCGATGAAGGCTCCAGCCTTTAACATTGTCGTCTCGAAGGTACTAGTCCCGGAGACGTCGTTGACGCGACGTCTTCGATAGTAGGGATCGAGGAGGTTTATTGTGTACAGCGTTTTGAAGGCCGGAATTGCCAAATCACCGTAAACAGTGAAGCTGCTCTAGCTCAAATCGCCGACGCGTCACACCTCATCATCACAATAGAGCACGTTGCTGTCGTGCCTTTGGGGCCCGAAGTCACTCAAGTCATCGTTCTGTTCCTGCCATGCCACGTCCCTGCAGCGAGGTCCTCGCGCAAGCACTGTCTCCCTACGGGAAGGTGCCGCACATCAGCAGAGGACTTATGGGATCGCGCCTGACCATGAACACTGGGACGCGATACGTTCGAAGGGAAATGAAGACCTCGTTGCCTGTGCCCAACTACCTCAAGGTCGCAGGCCATCCAGTCACGGGTGTGCCATCGATGTCGATTCAGTGGGCACTTACGCATAAATTGCACAGCACCGTTTTGTGGAAGGTGTGTAGTTTATGTTCACGACGGAGGAAAGGCTGTTCACTGCCATGTCACCATTGTGGTGGCCCGCATGCCAATGTCGCCATCGTATTCGGAGGCGGCATCCAAGAATTACCCACTCCTTCAACTAGGAACGCAGGCCAAGAACAAGGACGACGCCTCGTCGATGACAGCCGCGAACATCAGCGTAAACCATGTTGGGCACCCCACCACAGAGGTCTAGTGGCTAAGGTACTCGGCTGATAACCCGCCGGTCGCGGGATGGAATTCCGGAGGAGGCGGCTGCATTTTCGATGGAGGCAAAAATGCTGTAGGCCCGTGTGCTCAGATTTGGGTGCAAGTTAAAGAACGCCAGGTGGTTGAAATTTCCAGAGCCCTCCACTACGGCGTTTCCCATAACCATATGGTGGTTTTGGACATTAAATCCCACACATCAATCAATCAATCAATCAATCAATCAATCAATCAATCAATCAATCAATCAATCAATCAATCATCCGACCACGTTGGGCGGATTGCGATGCCACATTAGACGCCATACCAGGCACCCCATAAAACGCCCACTGCGTCTCCAGCTAGCCTGGACTAGGCAATCCCTGACGGTCCGGAGGATTTATGCAGTGACCCGCGACCAGTGGTCACTCTCACAGAACCACAGGTCGAGCCCCCGCCAAACAAGGCAGCTCTCGGCGAACGCGTCGCAGATAGCAACGCGATATCTGACACTCACCCCATGGCTGCCCAGTCCTCTGTTAGTCCTCCTGTCACTGAGGAGACTCTGCCCCAAGATGACAAAGCTTCCGTCTACGAGGACTCAAGCAGCACGGCAAGTGAGACGGCCCTGTCGATAGACGACGACAGCACCCCAAGAAATATCAGCCGGGACAGCTTCGACGCGTTTGTACCGTTTTGCTGAAGAGCTCCGGCACCAAGCGCCACCGGATACCTAGCAGCGACTTAGAGGTCCCCAACAGAGACTGAAGCCCCCTGCGGACTACAGCGCGGCCCCGGAAGTCCCGTGCTTGTGGTGGGTCGCCTGGTCGTAAGAAGTGACTGAGCCACTGACGGGACACCCGCTCCCGCGTCTGTTAGTGCTTCGTCTAGCATCCAAGTTGGTATTTACTGTTTATGATGGCTAGTTTACTGAATATTTCATTGAATGTTCAAGGTTTTCGCAGTGCGGCAAAGCAAGCCGATGTGATCTGTGCAGCCCGTGCTGCTGATTTCGACGTTTTAAATGCGAAGCATTTCTTAGCGAACTTCGGCGACATTGAGCGTATCTATCTATCTATCTATCTATCTATCTATCTATCTATCTATCTATCTATCTATCTATCTATCTATCTATCTATCTATCTATCTATCTATCTATCTATCTATCTATCTATCTATCTATCTATCTATCTATCTATCTATCTAGCCGTTACGACTTTTAGCTCTGCCGGCCGTTTCAATAATGGTATCAATACCAAACTTGGTATGGCATAACACGACTATACGAAAAATATATTTGACTACTCATGGCACAAAAATCATGACATGTATGTCATAAAGTCATGATTTCGATGTGATGGTCCTGCCGCTCTTGCGGTGGTTTCGTTCATATGGCATGCTGCAAAACTGTTACGGTATGACATGACTACATGGCGAACACAAGCGACAGACCCTAACATGAAAATCATGACAAGAGTGTGATGTAACAACATGGCTACATGCCACGCTCATGGTCCACTCTCGGTCATTTCGCTAGCGTCACATATACTAAATCTAGTATTATGGTACGCGAATGATTGACGAAGGTGTTTAACTAGTGCAAACATGATAATCATTAGATGCGTGTCATGTGACAACATGACTACATGCTACGCTCATTATGCGCTGGCGGCCATTTCGCTAGCTTCACTTATACCAAATTTGTTAATACGGGACGTGAATGGATGACGAAGGTATGATACTGGTGCAAACATGATAAACATGAGATGCGTGTCATGTAACAACATGACTACATGCTACGCTCATGATGCGCTCGCAGCCGTTTCGCCTGCTCCACATGTACCAAACTCTTTATTACGCGATGCGAACGGACGACATAGGTAAATGGCACATCCAAACATGATGTTCACGACATGCGTGTCATGTAACTACATGACGACATGCCACACTGATGATGCGCTCGCGGCCATTTCGCTAGCTTCACATATGCCGAATTTGGTATTACGTGACGTTAATGGATGACGAAGGTATGTGACTGGTGCAAACATGATCATTACGAGATGCGTGTCATGTGAGAACATGACTACATGCCACAGTCAAGGCGTCAATACATTTCGACGTGATGGGGTGCACGTGCTCACCGGCGTTCATTTTGTCGCGTCACGCCGGCGTTGCCACGCCAGGCACCAGTCCTGTCACATACCCGCAGGTCCGCGCCACGCTGCGTTGCTTTGACGCAGTCGCGTTTCAGCGCGTCCGGCGTCCCTCCGTCACGAAAAGAGTGGAACACAGTCTTGTCTGGGTAACGCATCGGTGTGCATTTCGCGACGGTGGCCGTCGGGCCACGCCGACGGACGCTGGTCGCGCCGGTAGCGCAGAGTGCTCGCGTTTTGCTAACGCAGTGGGCTGTACCCAGCGTGCGCGTGCGTCAACGCTACATTGGAGTATACAATGGGGCCCTTCATGATGCGCTCGCGGCCGTTTTGCTAGCTTCACATATGCCAAATTGGGTGTTACGTGATGTCAATGGATGACAAAATATATGACTGATGCGAACATGATAATTCTGACACGCGTGTGATGTAAGAACATGACAACATACCACGCCAATAGCATGCGCGTGGCCGTTTTGCTAGCTCCAATTTACTAAATTTGGTATCACGTGACGTGAATAGATGACACATCCAAAGATAATAATCATGACACGAAAGTCATGTACGCCATCATTTACCTCCACTTCGTAACGTTTTGCTGATTTTAAAGTGACATATCAACTTTTCTTATTCGTGCTTCGCATATCATCGATTCCCGCTGTGCGGGGGATCTGCCAATTTTTTTGTGCCTGCAGGAAACGAATTCCTTTTCGCTACGGGGGGTTCGGGCTTTTAAAGGAAATTTTAACGTAGATTGATATTTCTCTTTTGCGACTTGTTTTACATAAGTAACTATTACATATTTAGTCGGGCTTTATTGAGGGGTCACTGTGTTTATCATCATGCCGTCTGTAGAATTCAGGCTCTAGATTTTATACTGTTCGGTTGAGGATACTCCTGGTGTATGCGCGTGCACAATTTAAGCTGGACACAATTTTTTTCGAGATTTGGATGTCTTTTTTTTTCTCGATGGTCGTCACGTAATTCGAATTGAATATTTCAACTGTGCGCTTAATACGCGGAGCGATGTCTATGGTCCTGGCTAGGGTAGGTCTGCTTAATTGGAGTGTACGTGAACTTAGACGCCTTGTCCAGCACTTTTGATTGCTGAACGCGCACAATGCCGTGCACGGAATTAATTTTGTTTTGACATGGAGTCGTGGACCTCCCTCCAGTAGACTCGACCGGGTTTATGTTCCACGTGCTTTAGAAGCGCTGATTTACGTGGTCCGTTCATCCCACCTTCTCCAGTGTATATCTCCGATCATCTTACAATCTTCTTTGAGCTTGAAATTCCATTTTATTTTCCGAAGAAACCATGGCGCCTTGAGGTGCGCGTCCTCCAGGACGCATGCTCTGGGTCACATTAGTCACGTGCAACACATGTGTCACTCGCTACGTCTGGTCCAGATGATTGGGATACGCTTAAAAACGCAGTGCCGTCTGCACTGCTCAGTTGAATGGCGTTCGCTTCATCGTCGTGTTCTTGAGGACCTGGCCTATACTGCAACAGGGGGGCGCTGCGAGCGCTCGATGGTGACGGACGCACTCCACATCGCCTCCGTAGATTTTATGCTATTTCTGCGGACATCCACCTTGGTACCCCTGAAACTTGGATTTGTCGTCACCGCCAAGTTCTCCGCTTCGCGTAGACAACACCTTCGTCTAAGTGGGTCCATTTTTGACCACTTGAGGGACGTTCTTCCCTCCCGGCTACAACGGCGCCTCGCTAAGGGCTCTCAGCCCGGCGATGGCGGCCGCTAACGTGGTTACGGGCTATGATCCTACCTCAAGCCAAATGCTGTCCATGGAGATTTCATCCTCCGAAAACACTATGCCATCAGAAGATGAATACCTCGACGACATGGTGAGACTGTGGCAACGCAAGCAAGCGAAATCGAAGTCTGCGTCTCAACAACAACGAGACGCCACGGCGGGCCACCATTCCCCAGCCTTGCAAGGAACGCCGGCGCGCCATCCCTCCGGTGGTGTGCCTACCACTGCTCCGTCTTCGCAGCCAGCGAAGCTACGCAAGTGGCGTCCGCGTCAAACTCCTCGCCTCTCTCGCGACCACTACATCGTAGTAGTGAAACCTCGCGTTCCCTGCGAGCTACGCACATTTGTCCCGCCGATCGCGCGAGCGACGCCATCCGCAGCTACCTCGGCGACCCGACTACCACGCAAGTTCAAGTGTGGCCAATCTGGGAACAGAACATATTGGTCTGTAGCACCACCATTTTGCCTATGGCACAGCGACTCCTCGGGGACTTCCAGCTGCAAGTGGGGGATCAGCAGCTGCCCGTTTGAGGCCACGCCAAGGCACCAGGGGATACATGCAAGGGCGTCATCAACGTAAACCCTGCTGAAAGCCCGGAGAAGATAAAGTCTGAACTGTATTGGCCTCGAGGTACTATCCTTGCGGTCCGCAAACTCGGAGATTCCGCGGCGGCGGTGGTGACTTTCGAGGGCACGAAGTTACCCCGCTTCCTCTTCTACCACTGCGTAGCGACGTATATCCGCGCCTACAAAAAAACGGTCCCTGTTTGCACCAAGTGCGGTACCATCGGTCATCGACCACCTCAGTGTCCTCACCCCGCTCTAACCCAGTGTGCCAAATGTGAAACCCCCGCACCTGCAGGTCTCAATGCCCACGACTGCCACCCCAAGTGCCTCCTCTGCCACGGCGCCCATGAGACTGGGACCAGTGGCTGCACGGCAAAATATCAAAAATATCGGAAACGCAAGCAGCCCTCAACATCTCCTCGAGGGACCACCTCATGTTCGTCACAGCCAGACAGCAGCACCAACCTGCATCATTCGGCTCCACCACTCCACGCCGACACTCAAGCATTCCCACTGCTTGAAGCACCAGCGGCGGTACCTCAGGTGAGCAGTTGGGCAGGGAAAGGTGCTTCTAAGCCTCTCTCACCCCCTTCTGTCGATCCTCCTTCTCCCGAACTTGCGGCCCTTCGCCAGCAAGTTGCGGCACTTCAAAAGCAAAATTCTCTTCTAACTAAACAACTCGAACTTTTAAATAAGCGACTTCAACCCCAACAACAGTGTACTGCAAGGCCTTCCGGTATTGCCTCCTCTGTCCAGGCGGCTACGCCAGCTACGTCCAAGCTTAGTCCTCGCGCTAAGTCCACTCCCATTAAACCGCCGGTTCAAGCAACCATGTGTACTCCAACACTCGGAACCGGTGCCACATCTACTTCAGAAGCTCTTGAGGCTCCTGGGGCACCTCAGGTTCTCTTGCCCGCTAACCAAACTCTCCCTAGCGAAGAGCGCACCCCGCGCAATGAGGAACGCCTCACGCGCGTCGAAGCTTCGATTAATAACCTCCTCACCAGCTTTTCGGTCCAACGCATAGTAGTAGAGGTTACCCAGGCTATTCAAGCCTGGGCAGTCACCCAGTTTCAACCCAATGCATCGCGTTCCCGCTCCTGCTCGGTGAGCAGTGATGGTACAGCTCCACGGCGTCGTCGTAAGGTGGCTACCACCACCCCACCGTCGGACAATCCGGCCTCCGTGCCCCTCCTTGCCTCTGAGGATTCCGAGCGGGAGTTGCAGGACCAAATATAAAACCTAAGACAGTCACGATGGCTACCAATCGTACGTCCCGTTCAAACATTGCGTCTAAATTCGAGATCATACAGTGGAACCCCGGAGGCTTCGGGAACAGGCGAAAGCGTTCACATCTTTCCCTTTTCCTCAGCTCACTTGGCTCTGAGCCGGCCGTCTTGGCGCTCCAAGAATCTGGCCCTGCTCCATCCCTTTCTGGATACTGCTCCTATGTAGGCGGCACCACCACATGCCTCCTCGTGCATAAAGCTTACACGGCGATACAGATTGACCTCGATCTGGATTTTCCTTACGACTACTGCATGATATCAGTGCTGTCTCAGCGGAAGGGCCAACCATCAATACATATCTTAAACGTGTACTGTCCCCCTCGCCTTGCTAGGGCTTCGTTTGCGCATGTCTTCCATCGGGCGCTGCGTATAGCGGCCCGACAACCACTGGTGATTTTCGGGGACTTTAATGCTCCCAGCCCTCACTGGGGTTACCACTACGAGAAGGCCCGGGGCAGAGAGCTCAAGGAGCTCATTTCCTCGCTGAGCCTGACGCTTCTTACCGATCCGGCACAACCCACACGTTCCGGCAACTCGGTCACGCGAGACACATGCCCCGACCTCTCCCTCACCCGTCACATCCGCGATGCTACATGGGAAAATTTAGGCAAAACCCTAGGCAGCAATCACTTTTTACTCCGCATTTCGTTCACATCGCGGCAGAAAATGCGCCAACACTGGGGCCAAGCCCGTCTCACCGATTGGATTCAGTTCAGAATGCAACCATTCCCCGCCGACCTCTCCTCGACCGAATATGCAGCGTGGGCATCATACGCTCTTCATATGAAACAAGCGAACACTCGCACCCTTGCAACCTCTAATTTGACTCCTGCAATCGATCCACACCTCCTCGATCTTTGGCACGCTCGCCGCGGGCTTATAAGGTGCTGGAAACGCAACAAACCGTATCGGAAACTTCGCGCTCGCATTGAGGCGCTCACTGCTGAGGCGGCCGCATACTCCGCACAACTTTCCGATGCTAACTGGGCAGACACATGTTCGAAGGCTGCAAACCAGATGAGCTCTAAGAGTGCGTGGCAACTCTTTAGAAGCCTTCTCGATCCCTCCACCACCAGGGGAGAAACGCAACGCCAGCTCTACCGTGTTCTGCAAGTCTTTCAGGGCACTACGGATGAACTCGCGCGAGAACTTTGTGACCACTACATCTGCCGCACAATCGATCCCGCAGGCCCAGCATACACGTATTCCGGCGCCCCTAACACCGACCTCGACGCCCCATACACGCTTTCTGATTTACGATTTGCACTTACGAAAATGCGACGGGGCACGGCCCCTGGACGCGACGGAATCACAGTATCGCTCCTGGCAAATCTTCCCGACCAAGCACACCTCTCGCTACTCCACCTTATAAATTCTATATGGGACGGTTCTCCGCTTCCAACGGAGTGGACCACATCGGTCGTGACATTCATTCCCAAATCGGCAAAGTTCGTTAGTATTGACGCACTGAGACCCATCTCACTTACGTCTTGCGCAGGCAAACTCATGGAAACCATGGTTCGCGAACGCCTTTCCGCCGACTTGGAGGCCAGGAGGACCTTTGCCGACACGATGTTTGGCTTTCGCCCGCATCTGTCGGCGCAGGACGTCCTGCTCCAGCTTCAACACGATATCATAGAGCCGACTACTATGCGCCATAACGATAAAGCCGTGCTCGCTCTCGATCTCCGCGGGGCGTTCGACAACGTCAAACACAGCACTATACTCACTAACCTGTCTACCACAAACTGCGGGCAGAAGGCTTTCAACTACATTCGCGCCTTTCTATCACATCGCACCGCCTTCATTCGCCTTAATTCTACCGAACACGGCCCGTACTTATTAGGCACGCGGGGTACACCTCAAGGGGCAGTCCTGTCTCCTCTGCTTTTTAACCTGGCGATGATGAACCTCACCTCTCTTCTAAGCGAGGTCGAGGGAATACAACACGCACTATATGCGGACGATATCACAATCTGGACCAACACCGGCTTCTTAGCCCAAATAGAAGAACGCCTGCAAAAGGCTGCCCTTCTGGTGGACACCTACGCAGGTTCATGCGGCCTGGAGTGCTCTCCAGCTAAATCGGCTCTTCTTTCAGTCTCTCCGCTACCGCCGCTTCAAATTTTTCTTCCGTCCGGGCCCGTCCCGCCAGTGCAAAATATTCGGGTTCTTGGCCTTCACCTCACATCGTCCTTAGATCCAAAGGGCACAATAGCAGGCCTCAGACGCACCAGCGAACAGGAGAGCCGCATGATACGGCGAGTTTCTACCAAGCGCGGCGGCCTCCGCGGGTCTCAGTCCCTCCGATTGGCCCACGTGTTTGTGACCAGTCGCGTCCTCTACGCCTTGCCTTACCTTCGCCTGCGTCGTCGACACGAGCACCAGCTGGACGTCCTTCTTCGTTCAGTATACAAACGCGCTCTGGACCTACCTATTGCAACTTCCAACAGCCGATTCACGGCTCTGGGGGTACACAACACCTTTGCAGAGATGCGCGAAGCTCATCGCGTTAACCAAATCAATCGACTGTCGCAGACGCCTTCAGGGCGCCGTCTTCTACACAGACTTGGCCTTAACCCGATATCTGACCAAGACCCTCTGCAGCCGGTACCAGAGCTCTGGCGTCAAAAGCTATGGGTGGAACCTCTACCCCGTAATATGAACCCCGACCTCCATCCTGGCCGTAGACTAGCACGCGCCGCGGCCCTTCATACGCGACACTCCGATCGTCCTGGTGTTTTCCACGTGGACGTCCCGGGTCCCTCCTCCTCGGGTCACTTCACGGCTGCCGTGATTACAGAGGGCAAACACGTAGATGGCCTCTCCTTTCGAGCAGACACAGTAACGCACGCTGAAGAGGTTGCCATAGCTTTGGCCGCCTCTCACCCTGCCTCACGCACCATCCTGACGGACTCGCGCACGGCCTGTTCTCAGTACCTTCAGGGTTCCATTGCCCCGCTGGCGGCTAGCCTACTACAGGCAGCCTCTTGGCGCTTTAACCCTCATCCCATTAGCATAGTCTGGACCCCAGGCCACTCGGGCCTGCCCGGCAACGAGGCGGCAAATGCCGCTGCCCGCGCTTCTCCTGTCCGGGTCGTTGCCCCTCCATGTCCCGAGACGGAATCTGGCAATACCAACCTGACGCGCTTCTCCTGTCCGGGTCGTTGCCCCTCCATGTCCCGAGACGGAATCTGGCAATACCATCCTGACGCGCTTTCGCGAAATTTTGGCTTATTACCGGGCTTCGCGCCGCCTCTACCCGGACCCCACACGCGGTTTGAAGAAAGCGGACGAACGACTGCTACGCCGCCTGCAGACGAACACCTTTATCAGTCCGGCGGTCGCCAGGAACTTTTTGCCGGAAATCAATGGCACCTGCTCGACCTGTCATGTCCTCGCCGACACATATCACGTCGTAGCATTGTGCCCAGTTAATCCCGTCCCTTTCTCATCCCCTTTTCCTATCCCAACTAGAGAGGCTTGGGAGGAGTACCTGCTCGGCTGCTCTACCTTGGCTGCTCAACGCTCCTTGGTGGAGCGCGCACGGGCAGCTTCCAGCTCCACTGGCGTCCCGGAATAGGGTCTTGTCACTCTAGCACGCCGATGGGCCACGTCGGCACTCTCTAGTAGACTTTTTCTGAAATAAATGTTTTTTACCACCACTTTACTGCAACAATATTACGCATCGCCTTGCGCGACAGAACGCCGTCTCCCCTGATGCAAGCTGGGCAGCGTGAACTGTGTGAACGCTTCCAGTGCTTGACTGCCTCCTCGTCTCTAGCGGTGGCGCATTGCTATATTAACGCGTCAAATTGAAGATTACGCTTTTCAACTCTCCCGCCAGAACTGGCATCAGCTTTGTAACGTTATGGAACGCTTACCTAACGTGCCCAAAACGTGGAATATTCTTCGTCGTATGATAGAAACAACATGGACAAAAACTGCTCAGCGCCACTCCTTAATCACCGCTCTGCACAATTATCCAGGTACCAATGAAGACCTTATCCAAGACATATCTAGTCGGTACATTGCCAGTGCTACTTCGGTTGATCTCCCATGCTACGATGGGGTGGATAATCCAGCCCTCGATTCCCAGATTACAAAAGCGGAAGTGAGGTCCGCAGTTTCACAACTGAGACCCCAATCAGCGCCTGGCCCAGATAAAATTACAAATAAAATCTTACGAAACCTTCACGAAGAATCACTTGAAACGCTCACATCTTATCTGCAAGTGGTTTGGGAGTCGGAAGAAATACCAACAATATGGAAAACCGCCTCAGTCGTTCTGATACCTAAACCAGGAAAACCCCTCACTATCGAGAACCTTCGGCCGATATCTCTCACATTTTGTGTCGGCAAGGTACTCGAGCATGTTACTCACACTCGACTACAAAGGTACATGGAAGAACATGCCCTCTACTCGCATACAATGGGCTACATTTATCCATCCTTGACGCCCTCGCCACGCTCAACATAGGTGCCCGTACCTACCGCTACATCCGCAACTTTTTAACGGACAGGACAGCCAAACTTTCGGTCAACGATTCGCCTGCACCTTCCATCACTCTCGGTGGGAAAGGACACCACAGGGGTCGGTCCTCTCTCCATTTCTTTTCAACCTGACCATGCTTCACCTTCCGCCACTTCTAGAAGATATCCCCAACCTTCAACACAGAATATACGCGGACGATATCACCTTGTGGATTGCCAGAGGTAGTGGCGGAGGGATACAAGATGCACTTCAATTGGTGATTGATAGAATCACATCTTACGCTGAACAACGAGGATTGTCCTGCTCGCCCCAAAAGTCAGAGTTTCTCGTCTATCGACCTAGATCTCCCTACAACAGAGACCTTCGCACGATAAATCTGCATGTGCAACACCACCCTATACGAACAGTCCCTACCATTCGCGTATTGGGCTTCCGCATTCAGCAGAACGGCGGCAATTCGGAAACAATGCAAATACTACACCATCATGTCTATCAGACTACTAGGCTCATCTCCCGCATCGCCAATAAACCGCACGGCATGAAAGAGGCCAATCTCATACGACTGGTGACCGTCTTCTCCATAAGCAACATCCTTTACGTAGCTCCATTTATGAAACTTACGCTCACCGACAAGAAAAAAACTAAACATAATGATCAGGCGCTGCTACAAGTGCACGCTGCATCTCCCCATGTCTACGCCAATGCAAAACTCAATTACCTAGGACTTCACAATACTATAGACGAATTCATTGAAGCCCAACGTATATCGCACTACAAACGATTAGGCCAAACTCCTACAGGACGTCATCTCATGTGCGCACTTGGCATACCTTACGTTTCCCAGTTTGGCCAGAAACTCCCAATCCCTTCAGACATTCGCGACACTTCCGTGATTCCCCCATACCACGCAATATGCACCCTGAATATAACGTGGAAAGACGAGTAGACCGCGCCAAGCAACTAGGCAAGCGTTACGCGAAAGCCACATACGTGGCGTATGTAGACCCAGCGGAACATTCTACGCATCAGGCCGTGGCCCTCGCTGTCGCCACCGGGCCGCAGTACATAATTACTGCAACTGGCACCATTCGCGCAAACAAACCCGAAGAAGGCGAAGAAGCAGCCATCGCTCTCGCCTACGCTTCAACCCAAGCATCCTGCATCACCAGCGACTCCAAGACTGCCATCCGCAACTTCACCAAAGGTTTGATCTCCCAACCGGCGCTCCGAATTCTCACAACTACACCTCTTTTACGTCGTCGCCGCGTTGAACTCCAGGCCACTCGGGGCTCGCGGGGTACGAACACGCTCATGACGCCACCCGAGCTCTCGTCCACCGGGCGCGTCATCCAACAGAGCACCACCCCTCGTGACCGGACGCGGTTGAGCGAGAGATGATGGTCTCCTCGTTTCGCGACAATGCAAGGGACAGAATCGTTACGTTTGGAGAATTTCTAACCGCAAGGCCAGACTTAAATACCCACCACCAGACAAGTGCCTTGGTAAGCAGCAGTCCACTACCTGGCGTCTATTACAGACACGCACTTTCCCCTGTCCGTCACTGTACAGCCGTATTTACCCCGCTATTCACACACAACAATGCAAAACGTGCGGTGCACCTAACGCTGAGCTCGACCATATTATATGGGCCTGCCCCGAAGCTACTCACTCAGTTAAACACAGCACGAACCCTACATTCACTATCACCACGGCCGAGCAGTGGGAGGCTTTGCTGCTCAGCACGTGCCCGGAGGACCAGCTCTGGGCTGTCCGGCTGGCCGAAAACACCGCCAGGATTCAAGGCCTGGCCGCCGCCTGAGGAAGGGGGTTACAGAGGGGCCCGGCCCCCGCCACTTTTGACCCCAGCAGGGACACTTGAATAAAGTTTCTTCTCTCTCTCTCTCTCTCTCTCTCTCTCTCTAGTGGTGGCTGCGTGGCGTTTATCAGATTCTTAAAAGGTAAAGAAGAAAAAAGTGAGCCCCGTAACAGTGTGCATCAGAGTGCGACACCTCAACAGTAGCTCAGAAGGGATGGGAGTAAGGAGGGATTGAAAGGATAGTATTAAAAGGTGTGTATAGAGAGAGGAAGGAGAGAGCGATGCGCAGGGACAGCGAGCGACGGAAGTAAAGAGGAGATAGAAAAGACGGACACGGTCGGAGGAGGCGTGGCGTTGTGGGCATTATTCTTGTGCATATCCTGAGGTGCTACGCTATGCGAGGCAATCGTCTATTGGGCAGTCGCAGCCATCTGTTTCTATGGCCCCACAGATACCACCTGTGAAGCCACTTCTTGTACGCTACATTACCGTCGGTCGTCCGTCAGGAGACGTGGTATAACAACTCCGTGGTTTAAAACCGGCCACCCATTACAAAAGGCACGCACGTTACTGCGCGTATTCTCGTAATACCACGTATGGGTGCGTAGTAGTTCGAAAGAATCACAGCATGTCCCCGGAGTGAATGATGATGAGTGGGGCGAAGCGTCCGTCCGCCCGTGCTTTCTTCCGTTCGTTTCGTTCTAGCTTCCGTCCGTCCGCGTGAGCATCCGCGCGTCCATCCATGCGTTCGTCCGTCTGTCCATGCGTCCGTCCATGAGTGCGTCCATTCATCTGTCTGTCTGTTTTTGCGTCCATCTGTCCATACGTCCGCACGTCTATCCATCCGTCCGTCCGTCCGTCTGCTAGTCTGCCTGTCCATCCGTCCGTCATAGCGTCCATCTAGTGAACACAAGTACCGACATCTCCTATCTCACATTCCATGTGGCTCATACCCGCTCTAGAGCGGGTATGTGCCCCCGTTGGCTACGTTCTACTACATAAATACAAGGGATGGACAGACCCTTGCCCTTAAGAGCTTCGCCCCTAAAAAATTCACACGGATACTTGCTCGTTGTATAAAGCATGCTTGCTACCCATTACACAGAAGGCGAAAGCTTCACTGACACATGTCACTTTCGACTTTATTGAATACATTGCAGTAATCCACAATTTTAACTTCTCGATTAACATCAAACAATAAAAAGTATGCACTAAGGGGTTGAAATACGAACTAGGGATAGAATATCTTAAAGGCGGAGCTGAAGGATTCCGCCATTTTTTAAGATATAGTGGTAGTAATGGGGTAAGAAATTAAAGTGATGGAGAGGAAGAAGGAAAAAAGAAGAAAAGAGAGTGAAGCGTAGCATAGAAAGAAAGAGGAGAGAAATAGAGAAAAAGTTAGAGAGAGAGAGAGGAACAAAAAAAGGAGTGAGAGAAAAAGAGATAGAAGGGCCGAGAAAAAAGGAAATAGGCAGTGAGAAAGAAAGAAATAGAAACAGAGATAAAGGAGAGAAAAATAACAAACAGATGCAAAAAGGAAACAAAACAAAAATAAATAAGAAACAAGAAGGCGGCAAATCTATGAACTTCTTAGGCTTGGCATCACTAGTGGGAAGCATCTATCCTTAATATTTCGACTTGTAATGCGCAAACAGCTCATGTAAGTTCATATGTACCAGCTGGAATGGTCACTTGGAGTTTTTGAACTGTATTTTTAAAAAACTATAGACTAGCTATTGCTTAGAAAAAATCCCCACCTGCCTCACCAGCACGATTTAATTGATCCGCCCTTTGATACCCACAGAGTCTTTAATACTTTCGACACACGTGCAATTTTTTAAGCAAATTGTGTAGAATATAACAAGAACGCATGCATAGATTGCACACCGTAACCAGAAAGCATACATAGCGATCGCTTTTACTGAATTTTTTTGATCACATGTACTGCGCCGCGTACGATGTCAGGTTAGTTAACCGCTGAGGTAAAGTTCCTATGTAATGAGTTCTGCAACTCCAGATCCTAATAACCCAAGTACAGTAACTATAATGTAATGAAATGCAGAATCCTACCCGCACGTGCCGGTTGCTGGATAAAAATAAATGCTTCGCACCTGCCGAATTCAGTGGGTCGGGATAGGCAGTTATTTCGACGATACAACTGTACGCTAGCTATTGAATTGTCACAAAGCTGCTTTGCTGCCTCTAAGAAGACAGTACATCTTGTGGAAACGCTGGCTCCGACCGTTCCTGATTAAGAACATTCATGTTTTGAAGCCTAGTATTTTCTCCTCAACTTCTACCCTGCTTTATCCTTCCGTACAGTTAAATTCAACAACCAGGCAATACCGATAAGTAAGTAGCATTATAGGTCGGCAAAATAGTTGTAGATTACTTAGGCTCACTCAGAAATGTGTTTTGCTCTGAGGGCTGACTCGAACTCAGGCTCATCAAACGTGTCCTCAACAGGACCCACTCTGACTCAAGAGGACTCACTGTACCTTTTTTCGAATTAACTTCCTTGGACTCGAAACTCACCGACATATTTCTCTGGCGGGCTCACTCAGACTCAAATTCACGGCTTCGCCTCAGTCTGAGTGACTCAGACTCACGAAAAATTTTCTCAACCGGACTCACTCGCACTTAAACTCACCAACATATTACTCGCCCGGACTAATCAGACCCACACTGGTGGCCCAATCTGATTCTGAGTGAGTTGACTTATGAGTGCTCAGAAGAAAAAAAAATCATCTGCATAAAGTACTGTGGAAATGTTGGCAGGCTAGCATACGCATAATTGCCACTGATAGTGACAGGCATACAGCATACAAACAGGTTGCTTCAGCAGCAAGAAAAAAAAAAACAAGCCGCTAGCAACACTTCAGCGCATCCACACGTGATTTACTAGAACGGCTGTCCAATTAAACGGTGCACATGCACAAAAATAAATGCGGCAGAAATACGCATTCACCCGGAAACTGCGGCACGCCGGCAATATACCTTTTCATCGATACGCACCTCAGCGTCCCATCAAGAGGGCTCGCTTACTACCTCACGCGCCTGTGATGCGCAATACGCGGGTGAGTGCACGCGCGTTTGCACGTGTGTATCGGATACCACCATTCACTGAATTATAGAGAAACGCGCGTGGGCGCACTGCCGGGGCCACCTGTGCGTCGTCCCCGTGGACCCCAGGGGTCGACCCCGGTGTTTCCCTCGATGTGTATACGAGTCTTCGCGCTAAAACCAGCGTTGGAAGATCAGCGTCCGCTAAGGCTTCTGCGGGTCGTTGTCCAGGACTTCGCTATGCTTATATTCGCTATGGCAGGTGGCCACTGCTTCGGGCAGCGTAACGGCAACTAACACACGCACACCTTATTCGCAAATTGAGAAAGGGAGGGAGCGCGTATGAACGTTGTTCACTCGCAGGCGTTGCTCGCCAACTGGCGAGTTGGCCGAAGAAGCTCGCGTCGGCTGGTCGGTCGATGTGTCCCAGAAAACCATTCCGCGACATTAAGAAAAATGACGCGCCCCCTCCTGTTACGACCGCGGCCACGAACATTTGGGAGCTCTCTGAAATGAATCTACCCGTCTAGCTCTTTCATCAATAATTCCGCGCCAGTGCTGCCGGCCGACCGACCGGCGCTCTCGCAGAAGCCAGCGGGCCTCCCATGCTTGGCTTCTTCTTCGCTTGCCCGCGGCGCTGTGGTTCTCACCGCGGTGCGTTTTTACGATAGCGGCCGTTTACAAGCGCCAAAAAAGGGGAGAAGGCCGCCGCCGCTGCAGACCACGCGATGACGACCACAGCTCCTCGAGCTCCTATATACCGAACGCCTTCGGCCATGAATTGTGGATGAACGAATTGGCTCCCTCGGCCCACGCGTCCCGCCACCACGCTATCCGGGCTTTTCCTCTACGGTATCCCCCTTCCCTTCACCTCTGGTTCACCTTCGCCTTTCACGACTCCTCGGCGGGCCGATGGGGGAAGAGCCTGCTGCGAAGTGCCGTACAAGCCATCGCGGCCCCTAATTGGTTTACACCCAACCAATCGTGGCCAGCCGGAGCCTCAGCTTGGACCCTCTCGACAAACGGGCCCAAGCGTTCCAAAGAACAGCAGCGTTGTGCTAGTGAACACATCAAGCTCCCAGAGCTTCTCGCTCCTCACAGGCAGAGTCGACGCGCTCAGTGATGTCAGCTCACAAAGATGTGGCAATTCTCATCTCCGTGTGGATTGAGTCGCGAAATAAGAAAGCTAGAAAGATGACAGCAAGGAAGACGGGGGGAAAGAAGGGATCTCGGTGATTGGCTTTGCCTCCCTCGGGACTCGGGTGTGATGGCACGGAAGCCCCAGTGAGAGAGAAAGTATTGTTCTTAAGAGGCGACGGGCGCAGCTGTCCCTGGGCCCACTGCAAGGTTGACTTGATGAAGCGACTTTCATCTCGTTTTCGTAGCTCTCGATAGCTAACGAATAGATTTTTCAGTGACGGTTCCTATCTAGGTAGTTGGAATGAAGAGCCCTACATACGTAATAAGTCTCTGGTCTACAACGCAGCAATTCATCGAACTCTGACTCAAAGATTTTACTCGACCAAAAGAAAAGAGCGTCCTTCCAAAAGTATCGAAAGTATGTATATTGCAGAAAACTATATAATTTATTGAAGTGCGCTTTCAAAATCTCTAACTGCCTTGTTTTGAACATTCTTAATTAAATAAGCAGAAAAAATAAATCAAGATCAGTATAAGAACGATTGTGCTGCCGAAAAGTCTATCGCTTAGAGTACTCATTCTTCTGGCATACTGGCGAATGACTCACTACTACAGACCCTCATGCGATTTCCATTGAGTGGCCAATCTACAGCCAAATTATTTCCACGTAAGCCACTTTTTTAGCACGCAGAAAACAAACAGTTCATAAGGCAGAGACAAGACGGCGCACAGGACCAGTGCTAACGTCGACTGGTTTATTTTAGAAACAATGCCACTGCAGCTTGACAAAACAAGCATGCTGGCTGCGGTTATGACAGAACCATCTCAGTACAATGCACCCATGTGTGGCCTGCAGAACGAAGATTTTATTTCGAACTTGTGAGGAGGTGGCCCAATTTAGGTAAAAAGTAGAAAAAAAATTGGCATATCCCACGTACCATGGAAATCAATGATATGCGAAGCACGAATAAGAAAGGTCGATATGTCAATTCAAAATCAGCACAACGCTACGAGGTGTAGGTAAATGATGCCGGAAATGACTTCCGTGTCATGATTATAATGTTTAGATGTGTCGTCTGCCTTCGTCATCTATTCACGTCACGTGATACCAAGTTTAGTATATGTGGAGCTAGCGAAACGGCCGTGAGCACGCTGTGAGTGTGGTATGTTGTCATGCTCTTACACGACAGGCATCTCAGGATTGTCATGTTTGCACCAATAATATATTTCGTCATTCATTGACGTCACGTAACACCAATTTTGGTAAATGTGGAGCTAGCCAAACGACCGCGAGCACATCATGAAGGGCCGAATATACTTCTATGTAGCGTGAACGCGTGCGCACGCTGGGCACACTGACGCTACATTAGCAAAACGCGAGCACTCTGTAGTCTGACGCCAGGCTCCATCGGAGCGACCAGCGTCGGTCAGTGCGGCCCGACGGCAACCGGCACGAAATTTATGCCGATGCGTTACGCAGGCAACACTGCGTCTCCTTCTTTTCGTGACGGAGGGATGCCAGACGCGCTGAAACGCGCATGCGTCAAAGCAACGCAGCGCGGCGCACGCCTGCAAGTATATGGCAAAACCACGCCTGACATCGCAACGCCGGCGTGACGTGCCAAAATGAACGCGAAATGCGCACCGCGTCACGTCGAAATGTATTGGGGCGCGACTGTGCCATGTAGCCATGTTCTCACATGCCGCGCATTTCATGATTATCGTGTTTGCACCAGTCACATCTCTTCGTCATCCATTGACGTTACGCAATACCAAATTTGGCATATCCGAAGCTAGCGAGACAGCCGCGAGCGCAACGTGAGCGTAGCATGTCGTCATGTTGTTATATGACACGCATCTCATGTTTATCATGTTTTCACCAGTATCATACCTTCGTCACAAATTCCCGTCCCGTAATACCAAACTTGGTATAAGTAAATTTAGCAAAACGGCCGCCAGGGCATCATGCGCGTGGCATGTAGTCATGTTGTTACATGACACGCATCTAATGGTTAGCATGTTTGCACCATTCACATACCTTCGTCATCCATTCAGGTACCGTAATACCCAATATGGTATATGGGACGCTTGCGAAACGGCCGCGAGCGCATCATTAGCGTGGCATGTAGTCATGTTGTTACATGACACGCATGTCGTGATTTTCATGTTAGGGTCTGTTACTTTTGTTCGCCATGTAATCATGTCATACCATACCAGTTTTGCAACATGGCATGTGAACGAAGCCACCGCGAGAGCGGCATGACCACGAAATGTAAATCATGACATTCATGACATACATGTCATTATATTCATGTCATGATTAGTCATATATGCTCTTCAAACACTCATGTTATGCCATACCAAGTTTGGTATCAATACCACTATCGAAGCTGCCAGGAGAGCTAAAAGTCATAGGCGGCTAGATAGATAGATAGATAGATAGATAGATAGATAGATAGATAGATAGATAGATAGATAGATAGATAGATAGATAGATAGATAGATAGATAGATAGATATAGATAGATAGATAGATGATAGATAGATAGATAGATAGATAGATAGATAGATAGATAGATAGATAGATAGATAGATAGATAGATAGATACGCTTAAAGTCGCTGAAGTTCGCTAAGGAATGTTTCGCACTTAAAACGCTGCGTGAATCCAATATTCTACTCACCACTAAAGATGTCGCTATGTTGACTTTTCCGAACAATTTTTAGTACTCATAATTACCCATTTTTACAGCAAAACTTTTGTGAGATCACAACAAGGGTCGTTTTCCAGCAAAGCTGTTATGAGATCACAAGGGTAGTGTGCGCCGTAGTTGTGTGCCGCCGCCGCCTGCGTCCGTAATCACTATCGCAAAATATGGGAAAAAAAAACTCAGGAAATAGAAAACACGAAGGACACAGTGGGGATCAAAACTCGGGTCCCCGCGCGCCAGCCGAGCATTCTGCCATCGAGCCACGCCGGTGCCTGGAACTCCTTCGCAAACAGGCCTTATAGGCAGGTTTAATGTCGGGGAAAGAAGCGCATTATTGTGAGTAATAAAGCGTTTTACAACAGCAAAGGAACAACCAGGCGTCACACAACGTGAATTACGTAACGAGTCGGTAGTCGAATGCTCCAACCCATTTACAACAGATTCAGACGTATTTCGTCGCCGTCAGCCACAGCAAAAACAAAATGTACATGAATCCTTGCAAGTATCTAGCGGGTACCCCTCTTTTCCGAAGAAACAGAAAGAATGCCATAGCGAATGCCTTCATACTGCACAAAAGTTATGATGATTTATGGCACAGTGGTCACCTTGCAAGCGTGTTCGTAGCAGTTACCAAAGCAGTGTGAAGTCTGTGGAAAGGCCGCTCTTCCAGCTTTTGCGGTGACTGTGCTGCGCGTTCCACGCGGGCCTGGTGGTTTCGGCAAGCGCTGAAACACCACCAGATTCTATATGTATAGCTATGGATATATCTACATAGTAGATAGCATTCGCAGTTATAGATGTAAACGTAAATGTTGACATTCGAAGCTAATTTTTAACAAGCTAATTTTTAACAGATGTGATACGGCACTGGCAAATATTCTCAAATATTCTAAAAAATATTTTGAAAAAAGTTTTTGAAACGCCAAAATAATAGCTACGAACTCCCTTATAAAGTTCTTCTTCTTTTTTTATTTTCTTGCCTTGATTAGCAAATGTAAAAAAAAGAGAAAGATGACTTAACGCGCCACGCGCTGCTAGTACGCTTGCAACGCAGCGGTACTACTACAATTCGCCTCTGCGACAAGCTTCATACGTTTTTATTCAAGAACCAACCACATTCTTTGGAACACAATGTTCTAGACTACCCTTTCCTCAGATTAGGTTCATCCAAGCGTTGCTAGAGCCTCTCAATGTAAATATTTATCAGATTGGCATTACGAAGACGCCTAATTCAAAACTTGAAATTAAATTTGATGATATTTTCCCCTCTAATGCGAAACAACAGCCCCTTCAATATTTAAATATTCGGTTAAAAGATTACTTGACTCATCTGTTCATAAACAACATTATTGCGACGGATGCATCCGTATTGAACGAAAAGGCTGGAATAGGCATCTTCTGTACTTCTCTCAACTGGTCTTTCTCAGTTCGATTTCCAGATTACACGCCTATATTCATCGCTGAATTATTTGCTATAATTCTAGCACTTTGTAAACTTCCTGCAAGCAAATCAGAAGCGGTCATACTTACCGATTCTCTCTCAGTATGCACTGCACTATATACATAAAAAAATTTGACATTATTGAGTATGATTAGCAGTTTGTTACCTGAAAACCTGAAAAAATTTCACTTGGTATGGATACCTGGCCACTGCGGGATTTATCCAAATGAGATGGCAGACTCGTTAGCCAAAGCATATTTAAGCGGACCACTCTTACCTATTTTACCTGATTTCGCCTACGTAACAGCACTCAGATATAAAAAGGCTTGTTTGCACAAAGAAACAGAAAAATTATTTTTGGATAAAGTCAGAGACTTCGTACATCTAAGATATTGCTGGAACAAAGAGTGGTGTGTATCTCGGCAGTTAGAAATTACAGTCACCAGATTACGATGCGGAATTCCGCATCTGAATTACTACCTACATAAAGCTGGACTAACAGGATCTCCGTTGAGTCTCTTTTGCAAGGAATCGGAATCAATAGATCATTTCTTTTTTTTCCTGTGAACGTTATGCTTATCAAAGGAAAAGATACCTGGTCGAACCAATTGAGAAGCTAGGTTTAAAAATAGACGTGGAAATAATTTTATCCTTCGGAGGGATTACATTAGGTTATAGCCACAGGGAGGTTTTCCCTGCTGTGTGCGAGTACATAAGGGCAACAAAGAGATTACCCTGTTAGCCTATTGTTATTATTTACGGCTACGAGACTACCTGAATGCCTGACTTAGCACACTTGATGATCCTGCCGCCCGGTTCTTGGCCGATCCCCCTTTGTGGGCGAGTGCCAGCAAAGCTGAAGGTTTATCATCATCATCATCATCATCATCAACGCAGGAGCAGAAGAAGCTGAAGCGTCGTTCTCCTGCAGCCATGTCGAGGGTCGCCTTGCTTGTGGTCCTACTAGCACAGGTCGTCTTAGCGGCCATAAACGTGATTCCGCCTCACCGCCTAGTTCACCTGGACTTAAAGGGCGCGCCGCCTAAGGCATCCTACTTGATCTCGCTCATCCCCATCCTCAAGAGTCTCGGCGCCACGGGCCTGTTGTTGGAGTACGAGGACACCTTCCCGTTCGTCGGTGAGCCGCTGCACGTCCTCGCCTCGCCGCGGGCCTACACCCGCCAGGAACTGCGCGCCGTCCTGGACACTGCTAAAGCGTACGACCTGACTGTGGTGCCACTGATCAACACCTTTGACAACATTGAGTACATCCTCCAGCACCCTCAGTTCGCCAAGTACCGCGACAGCCCTAACGTACCTGGCACGCTGTGTCCCTCAAACCTCGCCGGAGTCAAACTCATACAAGACGTCCTGGATCAGATCCTCAACTTCCACCACGCCAAGGAGCTCTACTACGTGCACATCGGATGCGGAGACGTGGCCTCACTTGGTCTCTGCGGGCGGTGTACCGCGAGGCGTTTCGACCCTGCTCGTCTGGACGAATCCCGTTCAGGAGGTCGGTTTGGCCTCTACGACAAGTACATGCTCTACATGTCGTACGTACAGCTAATTACCGACTATCTGTGTTACGTCTGTACAGCCGCTTGTGACTGTAGACGATTTATTAAAGGCTGTACAGACGTAACAGTTGGCGACGAGGAAGACTGGATCGACTCATCGGCACTCCACCGACGTCAAGGAAATAACATGGCGACGCCCGACTTCGGTCGGCTACCCGAATTCAGCGGCAGCCCCAGCTCCTGGAGATCCTGGTATGGGAGGCTACAGTTCTTCTTCGAGGCTAACGAGATTACGGACGCATCGAAGAAACGTGCTCATCTGCTAACGCTGTGCGGGGAACAGACTTATGACATCGTCTGCGCCCTCGTTCAACCCAAGCAGCCCAACCAAGTGAGCTACGAGGACATAGTCAAGATGCTCAAGGCTCACTTCGATCCACAACCGTCTGAGGTCTTCTGCAGGGCACGATTCCAGCGACGTGACCAAAAGCACGACGAAACGGTCAGTGATTACGTCACGGCGCTCAAGAAGCTAGCAGCAGATTGCAATTTCGGGACAAGCGCAGACACTGCAGCGAATCCGACAATGCTGCCTATGGACGTCATGCTGCGTGATCGTTTCGTTTGCGGTCTTCGGAACGAGCAGGTCCAGCAACGGCTCTTCGCAGAAAAGGACTTGACGTTCAAGAAAGCTTTCGACCTTGCACTGCGAGCTGAAAACGCCATCGAAGACCAGAAACGCGTGAAAACCGAATTTAAAGAGTTTCACGAATCCTGCATAAGCACATGCAAGATAGACAACCAAGGTCACTCTAGTGCCTCTGCCCAAAAGAAGAAACAACGCTGTTGGCGTTGTAACGCGCTACATAATCCGGACACTTGCAAGTTCCAGACAGTCTCCTGCAACTACTGCAAGAAACGCGGACACATTGAAAAAGCCTGTCTGAAAAAGCGGAAAGAAGCAAAAACGAGCAACAGCATCGAATATCCCCAACAAAGAACTTCGACAGCTGCCTCAGCACCAGTGTCGACTCAGCAGGACTCATCAGACGTGGCCCTTTACGAGCTCAACACCGTAACCAACGCGTTCAGCACACAGAAGGTCATGACTCGGCTACGCGTACATGGCAAGTTCTTGGATTTTGAAGTCGACTCGGGTGCAGCCTGCACACTCATCAGTGAGGTCACGTTCAAAGCTACGTGGACAGATGATCGACCACGGCTTCAGACCGACAACATGCTCCTACGCACATGGTCAGGACAGTCTCTTCGAGTTCTCGGATGTGCAACGGTGATTGTTACGCACGGAAACAAAACCATGACACTACCACTTGTTGTCATCAAGGGAGCAG
Source organism: Rhipicephalus microplus (assembly GCF_013339725.1). NCBI lineage: Eukaryota > Metazoa > Arthropoda > Arachnida > Ixodida > Ixodidae > Rhipicephalus > Rhipicephalus microplus. The sequence continues at coordinate 28,494,414 of NC_051169.1, forward strand.
GTTGTAACCTCCTTGGACGAAACTGGTTTCCTCACCTGGGTATACAGATCACGGGCATCAATGATGTATCCGGCGATGAACTTGTTTCGAAGCTTCTCGACAAGTACCAATCTGTATTCGACGAGGACATATCAGGACACATCGGTCCAGCGGTACAACTAGACCTCGTGGAAGGAGCGAAACCAAAGTTCCTAAAAGCACGGCCGGTTCCTTTCGCGCTCCGGTCAGCTGTAGAAGCAGAATTGGATCGACTGCAAAGTCAAGGCATAATCGAGCCAGCACAGCATTCGGATTGGGCAACGCCTCTCGTACTGGTTCGAAAGAAGAATGGCTCGTTGCGAATATGCGGCGACTACCGTTGCACAGTGAACCAGGTATCAAAGAAGGCAGACTACCCACTTCCCTCAACTGATGAAGTGCTCAGCCACTTGAGGGGAGGCAAGGTCTTCAGCACCCTGGATTTAGCACAAGCGTACCAGCAACTTCACGTGACGCCAGAGACAGCAGAGATATTGACCCTGAACACGCTGAAGGGACTATACAGGGTCAAGAGATTGCCTTTCGGAATTTCTGCAGCCCCAGCCATTTTTCAACGTTTTATGGAGACAATGCTGTCAGGCATCACAGGCGTGTGCGCATACCTAGATGACGTGATCATCAGTGGGAAAGACGCCACGGAACACGCCGAGAGACTGGAAGAAGTGCTGAAGAGGCTACGAAACTACAATCTGCGCCTCGGAAAAAACAAGTGCTGCTTTGCGGTGCGACAAGTTTTCTTTCTGGGACACCGAATCGACGAGACAGGCGTCCACACAAACGAAGAGAAAGTTCGAGCCATAACGGACGCTCCAGCACCAAACTGCAAACAAGCGCTTCAATCATTTCTCGGAATGCTGGCTTTCTACGACAGATTCTTGAAGAACAGGGCAACAGTTGCCAGCTGCCTATACCAGCTTCTTCAGAAGGACGCCACGTGGAGATGGGAGACAAAGCATCAAGAAGCCTTTGACAAGCTTAAGGCATTGCTGCTCAGTCAGACCGTACTGGCACACTACGACGAACAGAAGGAGCTTCTTGTCTCTTGTGATGCTTCACCATATGGCATAGGAGCTGTTCTGTCTCAACGTGATGACCAGAATAGAGAGGCGCCAATCGCTTTTGCATCTCGGACGCTAGGGCCGGCAGAACGCAAATATGCTCAATTGGACAGAGAAGGCCTTGCTGTGGTGTTTGCAGCCCACAAGTTCCACAAGTATATTGCGGGAAGAAAGGTGACTTTCGTCACTGACCACCAACCACTGCTCGGCATACTGGGTCCACAAAAGCCAACGGCTCAAGTCCTTTCTCCACGGATGACCAGATGGTGCATCAAGTTATCGGCGTATGACTACAGCATAATCTACAGGCGTGGCAAGAACCATCAAAACGCGGATGCGTTGAGCCGTTTGCCATTACAAGAACGTCTCGATGAACCCTGGCCTCCAGGTGACGTACTATTGTTCGAAGCGTTATCGAGACCTCCGTTGACTGCTGCCGAGATAGCACGCCTGACACAACAAGACAGCATCATGCAGAGGTTGTACAAGGCAGTGCAGGATGGTACAGTGGAGAAACTCACTGGAGATGAGTTTGCTCCTTACCGACGACGAGCGACCGCACTAGCACTACAGCGCGAGTGCATCACACTTGGATCCCGAGTGATCATACCGAGCTCAGCACGATCCCGTGTTCTGGCACTTCTGCATGCGGGTCACAGAGGCATGGTAGCCATGAAGAAGTGCGCAAGGAGCTACGTATGGTGGCCCGGAATGGACAAGGTGATCGAGGAAACGGTGCGACAGTGCCGTGAATGCCAAGCAACGCAAAAGAGCCCACCCAAAGCTCCTATTCCTACGTGGGACCGTCCCCAGACAGCATGGAACACGGTGCACGTTGACTTCGCGGGGCCACTACTCGGACGCACCTACTTAGTTGTTGTGGACGCATACACAAAGTGGGTGGAAGTCCGGCACGTGACACAAGCAACATCCGCGGCTGTAATCGACGTGCTCCGAAGCCTCTTTGCAACGTTCGGCATTCCCCGAAAGGTCATCTCCGACAACGGAAAAGCATTCATCTCCAACGAGATCAAGCAGTTCTATGCGTCGAACGGCATACAGGCTGCAACCTCACCAGCATATCATCCGGCAACAAACGGCCAGGCAGAACGCTATGTGGCGGAGCTGAAAAGAGCGCTGTTGAAAGATGCAGACAAGTCCATACAGTGCCGACTTGCAAGATTTCTGTATCGGCAGCACACGACAATACACACTACCACAGGTATGACACCGGCGAGAGCGATGTTCGGACGAGAATTGCTCTGCCCTCTCGATCTTCTTAAGCGGGAGACGGATAAGCGAAGTCCTGAGAGCCAGGAGGCATTGCAAAAATCACGCCGCTTCGCTATAGGGGATAGAGTGCTTATCCGGCAGTTTTTGAATAAGCCAGATTGGATTGAAGGCGAAATACTGCGCCGCGTCGGACCACGATCCTGGCTTGTAAAAAGCGACCAAGGAAAGGTTCGGCGTCACCTCAATCACATGAGGAAAACGAGTCAGACCAGACAAACAACCCAATCGCGGACAGATTGGAGCGCAGCTGACGATCTCTTGGACGCAACGCCAGAAGAGACGCCATCGAGCTCAGCTGCTCAACCGCCTGAATCGCCCGAGATGCAAGATCACACTCCCTCGCAACCGTCGACGTCACAGGCAGTGGCCACTCGGCAACTGCGACCACCAGAGGTTAGGCGACCTCCAGACCGCTATGGAGACTTCGTCTAAGGGAGGAAGAGTGACATGTCGCCTTAGAAGACGACATTAACGAAGTGCGCGCGGGGCACTGGCGCTGTGGCACGAGCGCGAGCCTGGCGTCGAACGCTGGCCAGGAGTGACTCCAACGCCTGGGCTACGCTTTTGAACTTGTTCACGTTTCCTGTCCTTTAATAAATCGTCTACAGTCACAAGCGGCTGTACAGACGTAACAATCTGAAAACCCATCACGGCGTGAAGACGATCGTCTGGCACGACACACTTGCAAGAATACCGAACGAGTTGTACCATCATCTTCCCATTCACCTCCACGTCGAGGTTATGGTGGCCACTTACAGAACTGACGTGGAATTCAGCGGATGGCTCAACTTCGCGTCGCGCTTCGGTGACTCACTGTGGATTGCTACCTCGTTCAAGGACGTTGGCGAAGCTGTGGTCACTTACCCGCGACTGAAGGAGCGAGCGCAAAGTCACGTTACGTGGGTGGGTGCCATGAATGAGTGGAAAGATCACGTCCGCTTCCCCGGTGTTGCCCTAATGGGTCCTCAAAGAACGAGGCACGACTCGCCACTGCGCGAACTGCTTCCCACCAGCTTGCCATCACTGGCTGTCTGCTTAGATGTAGTTCGTAAGTCTGGTCAGCTGCCTACTCTCAGCACCAGATCATCATCGATCGAGCAGATTCTCAAGTGCCACCGCACCATCGACCTGAACATTGATTTCAGGATGCAAGGCGTGAACTGCAAGTTTCCAGGAGCGGCTATTGTCGACGAGCTGCAAAGCTTGGAGATGCTGAAGCACCACCTGGATCTTTTGCCGTACTTGCCCATTTGCAAACCGAGCTTCGAGAAGTCCGAGAACGACAGCAAGGAGTGTGTCAGGAATCTCCATTCTCAGATGGTAGAACTTTCGGTGCTGAACTCAACCCTCCGAACGGCTCTCCGGGAGGTCTATAGCAAGGACGTATCCGATGAATACGCGACCGATAAACTCGGTCCTGTAATAGCGGATATAAAGCGAAAGCAAGAGCTCCTGGACTCTACTGGCTCGCTTCGTGTCCTCCGCTCGACGGTGGGAGCAAGGTACAGGAAGAGGAAGTGGCCGAGCAGATCTCGTGCTGATAGTGACTAGCCTGAACGCCAGCATTTTCAAAGATGAGAAGCATGCCCAGGACCAAATGAGTCAATAAACACCCGTTTATTGTTGGTTTATTTGTGTATGTGATGTACAACAAAGTCATTTGTGAGCGCTTACGAGATACGTCGTAGCCATAACCAGCGGAAAAGAGTGAGGGAGGGGGGAGTAAGAGTGGTTCAGTGCCTCTTTCGACAATATTTCGACCCTTCCTCTCTTGAAGTCTTTACTCTGTACGGGTGGTTTCGTCACTGAAAAATGCCACAAAAGCCACTTACGTAGGGGTAGAGTGCTGGAGGGCTGAAGTTTTCTTGTAGAACAAGTTTCTCGTAGTTTTTTTACGCGCAAGCAAGACTTCAACGGGTGACTTGTAGCGCCCTAATGAGATTTAAGGGTGAAACGCACCATTACTCATTCACAGTATCTCGCAGGGCAAGGCAAACTCGCGCGAAGTGAGAGTGGGAGGCGACGAACTTGGAACAACGGCACACAGTTGGGGACACTCGAGTTCTGCACGTAGAACATTTGGACTGTATATACATTCGCGCCGGTATATAACTCGCTTTTAAAATAAACCTTGTCGAGGAGCGAGCCCACCCTTGGCGCTCGGTTTCGGGAGTTCGAAACTACAGGAAGTCCCCGGGGAGCCGGGCGAAGCTACCTGGTGAGTTGCGGAGTTTAGGAAAGCGAGCGCCACGTTCGTGCCGTCTCGAGTAGAGATTCACGGCGCTGTGAAAAATTAAGTTGGGATACTGTTGACAGGAGTTCGGAGACGGATTGTGCCGAGCTCGCGACAAAAGAGGTATGAGAACTTGAGCCTGTGCGGTGTACGGGAAGAGAGACGACGCGTCACGAACAGGTCTCACGTCAGACAATGCGGGCGTGTATAATGAACGTGGTTTCAAACCTACATAACGGTGTCTCACTTTCTTTCATCTACATCTTTGCTCGAGAGAAGTAGTAGCACTGCTTCTCCCTCTTCGTTTCGCGCTGCAGAGATGGGCTCGTCGGGACGTCGGCTGACGCCGAAGCCGCGAGCTTCGCAACGACTACACGGAAAGCCGGATTCGGAGAAGCGAGCTCTCCCGGCTTTTGGAAACCTTTTTTCCCATCGCAATAATTCAGGACGCCTAAGAGACGGCAAGTCGAGGTTCCGGCCGTTGCCTGTGTTATACCTCAGAGTGGCCCGGGCCTTGCATAAATCGGCAACGACGAGGCGTAGACATGACTAGACGACCCGAAAACCAAAGCGCAGGAGAATTTGCTTCATGGCGTGCGCTTGAATCTTTGATTCGCGATGGGATGACCCGCACTTAGCAATGCCTCCTGGCAGAAGACGAAAATCTGTTAAGTGCACTAGAAGTGCTACCTGATGGCCGCTGGGGTGGCGTGGGACCTGGAGCGGAAAACTCACTCGCGGCATAATCCGACACGCTGCTATATGAATGACGTTAAATGTTTAAATGTTGCTGCCATGTCAGTGAATGCCGACGGTTGCGGCTCTTATCGTACTCGACAAGAACCCTCGCAGGCACGGGGGCTGAATTATGGAGACAGGAAAGTAGCTCCCCGTTTGCTTCAGGCTCCGTGCTATATATGTGGCTGAGAGCTCGGCGCCGTGGTCTCGTTTGCTATTGTTTGACGTAAAGGTAAGAAAACGCTCTGTGCGATCTCCCGAGTGACGAGGTGTACAGGAGCAAGTAGTTTATACAGATCTACAGGTTTTCCCACCCACTTTAATCCAAGAGCCAGCTTAAATAATCTGCGCGCCATTGAAATAATCTGAGCGCCGAGCTACTTAATCGATGTGCCAAACATTTAATCCAAGCGCCAACTCAATGAGGCCGCGTGCCAGCGAGTTTATTCCGATTGCCAATGACTTTAATTCAAGTGCCAGCCAGTTTAATCCATGCACTAGAAACACAAGTCTGCCGCTTTATAGAGTATAAATGTCAGAATAATGTAAACATGAAGTCACAGGAAGAACTTTTCCATCGCCTATACATGCTTGCGCTTATGAAATGAAGTGCGCATTGCTATTTCCTTCTAACGTTTTGGTGTCATAGCTTTAGAATAGAAACAACAGTGTGTGTTAATTGCATTTACGGGTACTAAAAGTATTTGCTCATAGAGTCCATGTTAGTTTATGCTTCGTCGCTACTGCATTATTAAAGCTAACCATGTACACCATCCCATATGCATAGATTCGTGTCGTCTGCTAAGCAGACGGCTTTTGGCTACTTATTCGCTGAGGCATTCGCAGTCGTCTGTTCAGTCCGGTGATAACAACGGTGATAGACAGATGCTCACCAGGGCCTTCGTCAATCCGTTCTCACGACTTTTAGCCTTGGAGACCTTCCAGTTTTTGTCTGGTAAATAAATAAAGTTTGATTTGATTTGATATTTATGCGTTCTTGAAATCAGGAACAACCGTTTAAATTAAAACTCAAGTTGGATTAGTTTTGGTTCATGTGGAAATAAGTTTTTTTATAAAAGCATCAAAGGGGATACTCCTGTTTTCATGTAAATGACGACGCTATAGTGTTCTTGAAGCATGTTTGCTTGGAACAAGCGTTCATCGAATACACATAATTTCGTTTTAATAAAAGATAACTAATATGAATATAAATTACGACTTTCGTTTTGCACATCAAGATCACGATTTTACGTCTTATGTGCACTGCAGGACGAAAGCCTCTTCAAATTATTTCTAATTTGCTCGGCCCTGTGATGGCCCCCTAATTTATTGAGCATGTAGCTGTTTTTGACTCATCGCTATACCCACAGTCAAGTTCTCCATATCTTGTTGTGCATTCCGGCACTCCAATAACAATGTTATGTCTGCCGCATTACATGACCTGGCCCGGACATGTAATGCTACACAAATCCAATTAGGAACTTTGTTGACGAACTCAAAATATTCTTGCTTTCTTCTTTCGTTGCTATTAAAATGACTCCACCCGGGACAAGCGCTCATTTACAAACTTGTACACAGCACATTATAAGAACTCCAAACACGGCCCAAGCGAACCACGGCAGTAATTTTTGTTTTCACAAATACGAGCGGCGAATACTAATAATAATGATTTATACTACCTTCCCACTGTAGTAATTTATGTTGTAGAAACTTCATTTCAAATGCACTGTCATTTTTACGCCCCGTATTATGCTTTTTGTGCATGCATTAGACTGACTTGCACCTGAATTAAAGTCATTGGCAATTGGATTAAACACGGTGGCACTTGGATTAAAATCACTGGCACGCGGCCTTGTTGAGTTGGCACTTGGAATAAATATGTTGGGGCTTGGATCAAATGTTTGGCACATGGATTAAAGAGGTGTGCGCTCAGATTATTTCAATGGCTTGCAGATTATCTAAGGAGCCACTTGGATTAAAGTGAGCGGGAAAACCTGTAGTTGCATCTTGGCCGGTTACTGAGAGGATGAGATGAATTAGCTCAGTTACTAAATCGCGCTGCTTGCAGATTAGGAAGCGATACAGTAATGCTGAAATTATGCCAATAGGGACCGTTGCTCAGTTACATATTTCTTCACAAACGAATTCGCCTCTCATTTATTCTTCTTAGGCGTGATTACCACGCAATAATCCTCACTGGTACCATTTTCTTTTCACCTGCATCATCAACCGACAGAACCCCGCAGTTCGGTTAGGTTACCAGCAAAATACCATAATAATACTTAAAAAGAAGATATATACTAATACTGCCCGCTAACTGCAGTATGTTTTGTACTTATAAGGTACCTGCTCGTGAAGCACTAAAGAGCCAGTGGTATTTGGGTCCTTCCCGATGACGAATTCAAGCGGTGGCCTTGCCTTTGTACAATGACACCAACTATCTCAACCTTGTGTCACTTGACCTTCATCAACCGTATTATCGAGCCATGACTTGTTGAAGCACAACAACGTTTCTAACTCTGCATATCACGAACCGCGAAAGTGCTTGTCATTTGTCAGGACGACTATATCTGGCAGTATATGTGCAGTACCTCCACCGGCCTGCCGCGTATATACCTCGTTACGTAGGTCGCGGGAAGTGATGCGCACGTGTGCGCGAAGCCCAAAGGTGCCAGCCGCTGTGTGATACTGGTACAAAGAAGAGCAGCGACTCCATCACTGTAATTCGCGATGCTATCAGGCCCGGTGGCGATCCTCGTTAATCACGTCCTGGGGGGATTCCGCGCAGTAGAGGAGGCGAAGGAAGAGGCAGAGCGAAGTGCATCGTGCTCTGCAGCCATCGGCCGCCTCCCGCTTAATGGTTGCCGGTGTGCCCCCCACCGGAGAAACAAAGGAACTCGGCCACGCGCCCACAGGGGCGAGCAAAAACGCACATTCACCGGCGAGCGAAAAGATCATCGGGCCGCTGGCGCGCGCACCCACGCCCGTCATTAACATGATGACGAAGCGAAAAGCAACAAGTCAGACAGCCCCTCTTTTCCCGCGTTCTCCTTTTTCCTCGCGCGATGGGTGGCTCTGCTGTTGCTGCCGCGGCTTTCATGCTTATGAGGTTTCGCGGTGCGACTGCTAGCTGTATTGTTGCCTTGTTTCCAGGAAAGGTCGCTGCGACGAAGTGCGGAAAAGCCGGCCCAAAAGTTGCATGCAGTGTCACCGAAAACGCTCCACTTAGTGGTGTCATTGGTAATGCTCTGAATCTGGTTGAAAAAGCTGAGGTACCTACTGCATCTGCTGCAATGCAGCCAACTGGATTGATTGATACGGGCGGTGTAACGTCCCCAAACCTCCGTATGATTATGAGAGACTTCGTAGTGGAGGGCCCCGGAAATTTTGACCACCTAGGGTTTTTTTAACATACGCCGAAATCTGAGCACACGGGCCTACAGCACTTTCGCCTCCATAGAAAATTCAGCCACCGCAGATGGGATTCGATCCAACGACCTGCGGGTCAGTAGCCGAGTACCTTATACACTAGACCCTCACGGCGGGGAGCCAACTGGAAAGGGCATGCGATGAGTGACAAAACTGACGGTTTGGGACGTCTTTGCTGCCGGTGGTGAATCAGTTTCTCCGTGCGCCTTAGTTTCTTACTCATAACATGACAATGGAGGACGTGCGCCCGTTCACAAGATGCGAAGCCCGACCTTAGCAATGCGACGTGCTATGGTGCGTCCGTATGTCCGGTATACTATGTAAATCTACTGGTAAAAACTTGAGGTTTGTCCCACGTAAAGCTGAAATATATTAACGCGGTAGCATTAAAGAGCTCATTCTGTATAGCCTGGCGTCGGCGTTGTTGGTTGTGAACGAAAAATGATCATCTGGTGCCCGACCGAAAAGTCTAGAAAGATGCAAACAAAACCTACAATAAGAAATCAGAATCCAAGTGGGGGTTGGACCCAGGTCGTTTTTGTGACGAGCGCGTGTTTACACCACAGAACCACGTGTCTGCTTGTGGACACTGTGAAATTAACTTCCTCGGCTTGCAAATGCAGTGCGAGTAACTTTCAGGCTTTACAAACACGCGCGTCTTGCACACGTGCTTCACAATACAGCATGAACTATTGCAGTAATCATGTGTGGTACAAGCCGGTCCCCCCCTACAAAAGGCACAGAAGTTAGTGCGCCCATTCTCTTAGGGCCATGTAGTGAGTGCATAGCAAGTTCGACAAGATTTCATGCACGAAGTGTTTAAAGTGCGTCCTAGGCAATGGATATCGCTATCACACTCAACTCCTAAAGGTGAAGGTATAAGGATCCCCCAATTTTTTTTTCGTTTGAACACCGTCTAATACCTTGTGAAAAACTCGTAGGCCAACATTTGTCCGTAGCTCTAACCAGAAAACTATCCCGTTTTGATGGTAGGCGTAATTTTTTATATCGCGATGAGAAAGAAGCAAAGGTTTTTCCGCTGGGCCTTAGCATGACCCGAACAAACTGATTGTCGAGAGAAATGAGGCGTATTTCAGTTGACGCCCTGTAACCTCTTGAACATTCTTTAGCAATCCACAAATATTTTTGCACGGCTAGCGAGCAGCGCAGTGCATCGTGCGTGCGTTTCGGGCAGAGTACGCACGGAGTCGCAGTACGCGCTTTGCGCCACTACCAATAAATACTTGCGCTCAAAATGAAGAATGAATTATAATGCTAGCGTAATCAGTGACAGCCGAACTACCGAAACAACTGGCGCTGCACAAGCTCTATTGTTGGCTTCTTGCGTTTATGTGCGTACAGCGGTTTGCATTCCGCAACACTTGAGGAGCCCTTTTAGGGGCGAAGCTCCTTAGGGCGTGGGCTGTGCGTTCCCTGTAGCCTGTATGTAGCCACCTCTAGTTTAGTTCTTGCAGTGTTCACTAGATGGCGGTACCGTCCCCTGTATGTAGCCACCTCTAGTTTAGTTCTTGCAGTGTTCACTAGATGGCGGTACCGTCTCCTGTATGTAGCCACCTCTCGTTTAGTTCTTGTAGTGTTTACTAGATGGTGGTACTTGTAGCTGATGATGAAAAGATGCAAGATGTTATAAACTAGAAAGCGGTACTTGTAGTTGATGAAAGACGCGAGATCTTATAAAATAGGAATGATGTCACATATGGCGCGTGTCATTGGTTGAAGGCAATCATTCGATTTAGTGCGGCGACGTACGCTAGGGGGAGCGTTGTAATAAAATCCGTTCGCTGTTGGCGCGCGCTCGGAGTCGCCGGATGGATGAGGCTGCACAGCGGAGAGAGCGCAAGGCGGCAGCAGCGCGCGCTCGCAGACAGAATCCCAATGTGCGAGCGCGCGAGGCAAGGGACATCGCAAGCCATCCATCGTCTAAGAACAAATAAAAGTTGATTTGTGTATATACACACACAGCGTTTCTCACGTCATTACATGATGATCGACTGGGCGAATTACACGGAAGATTCACAGTTTACCGATGAATCCCTCCGGAGCTTCGCCCATTCATCATCATTCACCCCGTGAATATGCCGTAATTTTTTTTTAAATAGTGCTAGACAGAGAGATGTTCCATAGCCGACGGCCTTTCATACTATTCTAGGTGTTGGGTGAAATGTAGTATTTAGGCAGTGATCAGAAAAAACACACGTACAGCACACACAACTATAGACATGCACACACTCCGAAATAACATCAGTGTTCTGCTCCAACAAAAACAACTGAACATGAGCATCTAAGAATGACGGTGTTGCTTTTCAATGGGCGTACATTTTTTTTTCTTAATCTTCATCGCTTTTGCACAATTTGTGTATATATATATATATATATATATATAAGGGAAAGAAGTGTATACCTAAGGGCTCGTTTTTTCCGTGTTTTTAACACAATAATAATAATGAGATATAACAGACAGTAATGCCAAGGAATGTACAGGGGAAGTTATTAACATTAATGGAATGTAAATAAGAAGAAAGAAAAGTGGATGAAAAAATTACCAACTGTAAGCAGGAATCGAACCTACGACCTTCGAATTACGCGTTCGATGCTCTAACCACTGAGCTATTACAGCGGCACTCCCTCCATCCACTTTTTTGGGTTTATCTGTGAATTTAGAAGTAGGAGCGACAGTCAGCGCCATCTATAAGCCAAACAACGAGTGTGAAAACACTCTTATGCGCATGTTTGGCGTCACGTAGCACGTGAACTTATTATGAGCGGGCAGCTGATTAATTGTCCCTCTTATACAACCTAAACACACCAAGTCTGCCAGTACGAGACCCTCGTTCAATGAAATAAGGGAAAGAAGTGTATACCTAAGGGCTCGTTTTTCCGTGTTTTTAACACAATAATAATAATGAGATATAACAGACAGTAATGCCAAGGAATGTACAGGGGAAGTTATTAACATTAATGGAATGTAAATAAGAAGAAAGAAAAGTGGATGAAAAAATTACCAACTGTAAGCAGGAATCGAACCTACGACCTTCGAATTACGCGTTCGATGCTCTAACCACTGAGCTATTACAGCGGCACTCCCTCCATCCACTTTTTTGGGTTTATCTGTGAATTTAGAAGTAGGAGCGACAGTCAGCGCCATCTATAAGCCAAACAACGAGTGTGAAAACACTCTTATGCGCATGTTTGGCGTCACGTAGCACGTGAACTTATTATGAGCGGGCAGCTGATTAATTGTCCCTCTTATACAACCTAAACACACCAAGTCTGCCAGTACGAGACCCTCGTTCAATGAAATAAGGGAAAGAAGTGTATACCTAAGGGCTCGTTTTTCCGTGTTTTTAACACAATAATAATAATGAGATATAACAGACAGTAATGCCAAGGAATGTACAGGGGAAGTTATTAACATTAATGGAATGTAAATAAGAAGAAAGAAAAGTGGATGAAAAAATTACCAACTGTAAGCAGGAATCGAACCTACGACCTTCGAATTACGCGTTCGATGCTCTAACCACTGAGCTATTACAGCGGCACTCCCTCCATCCACTTTTTTGGGTTTATCTGTGAATTTAGAAGTAGGAGCGACAGTCAGCGCCATCTATAAGCCAAACAACGAGTGTGAAAACACTCTTATGCGCATGTTTGGCGTCACGTAGCACGTGAACTTATTATGAGCGGGCAGCTGATTAATTGTCCCTCTTATACAACCTAAACACACCAAGTCTGCCAGTACGAGACCCTCGTTCAATGAAATAAGGGAAAGAAGTGTATACCTAAGGGCTCGTTTTTCCGTGTTTTTAACACAATAATAATGAGATATAACAGACAGTAATGCCAAGGAATGTACAGGGGAAGTTATTAACATTAATGGAATGTAAATAAGAAGAAAGAAAAGTGGATGAAAAAATTACCAACTGTAAGCAGGAATCGAACCTACGACCTTCGAATTACGCGTTCGATGCTCTAACCACTGAGCTATTACAGCGGCACTCCCTCCATCCACTTTTTGGGTTTATCTGTGAATTTAGAAGTAGGAGCGACAGTCAGCGCCATCTATAAGCCAAACAACGAGTGTGAAAACACTCTTATGCGCATGTTTGGCGTCACGTAGCACGTGAACTTATTATGAGCGGGCAGCTGATTAATTGTCCCTCTTATACAACCTAAACACACCAAGTCTGCCAGTACGAGACCCTCGTTCAATGAAATAAGGGAAAGAAGTGTATACCTAAGGGCTCGTTTTTCCGTGTTTTTAACACAATAATAATGAGATATAACAGACAGTAATGCCAAGGAATGTACAGGGGAAGTTATTAACATTAATGGAATGTAAATAAGAAGAAAGAAAAGTGGATGAAAAAATTACCAACTGTAAGCAGGAATCGAACCTACGACCTTCGAATTACGCGTTCGATGCTCTAACCACTGAGCTATTACAGCGGCACTCCCTCCATCCACTTTTTTGGGTTTATCTGTGAATTTAGAAGTAGGAGCGACAGTCAGCGCCATCTATAAGCCAAACAACGAGTGTGAAAACACTCTTATGCGCATGTTTGGCGTCACGTAGCACGTGAACTTATTATGAGCGGGCAGCTGATTAATTGTCCCTCTTATACAACCTAAACACACCAAGTCTGCCAGTACGAGACCCTCGTTCAATGAAATAAGGGAAAGAAGTGTATACCTAAGGGCTCGTTTTTCCGTGTTTTTAACACAATAATAATGAGATATAACAGACAGTAATGCCAAGGAATGTACAGGGGAAGTTATTAACATTAATGGAATGTAAATAAGAAGAAAGAAAAGTGGATGAAAAAATTACCAACTGTAAGCAGGAATCGAACCTACGACCTTCGAATTACGCGTTCGATGCTCTAACCACTGAGCTATTACAGCGGCACTCCCTCCATCCACTTTTTTGGGTTTATCTGTGAATTTAGAAGTAGGAGCGACAGTCAGCGCCATCTATAAGCCAAACAACGAGTGTGAAAACACTCTTATGCGCATGTTTGGCGTCACGTAGCACGTGAACTTATTATGAGCGGGCAGCTGATTAATTGTCCCTCTTATACAACCTAAACACACCAAGTCTGCCAGTACGAGACCCTCGTTCAATGAAATAAGGGAAAGAAGTGTATACCTAAGGGCTCGTTTTTCCGTGTTTTTAACACAATAATAATGAGATATAACAGACAGTAATGCCAAGGAATGTACAGGGGAAGTTAACATTAATGGAATGTAAATAAGAAGAAAGAAAAGTGGATGAAAAAAATACCAATGTAAGCAGGAATCGAACCTACGACCTTCGAATTACGCGTTCGATGCTCTAACCACTGAGCTATTACAGCGGCACTCCCTCCATCCACTTTTTTGGGTTTATCTGTGAATTTAGAAGTAGGAGCGACAGTCAGCGCCATCTATAAGCCAAACAACGAGTGTGAAAACACTCTTATGCGCATGTTGGCGTCACGTAGCACGTGAACTTATTATGAGCGGGCAGCTGATTAATTGTCCCTCTTATACAACCTAAACACACCAAGTCTGCCAGTACGAGACCTCGTTCAATGAAATAAGGGAAAGAAGTGTACCTAAGGGCTCGTTTTTCCGTGTTTTTAACACAATAATAATATGAGATATAACAGACAGTAATAACGAGCCCTTAGGTATACACTTCTTTCCCTTATTTCATTGAACGAGGGTCTCGTACTGGCAGACTTGGTGTGTTTAGGTTGTATAAGAGGGACAATTAATCAGCTGCCCGCTCATAATAAGTTCACGTGCTACGTGACGCCAAACATGCGCATAAGAGTGTTTTCACACTCGTTGTTTGGCTTATAGATGGCGCTGACTGTCGCTCCTACTTCTAAATTCACAGATAAACCCAAAAAAGTGGATGGAGGGAGTGCCGCTGTAATAGCTCAGTGGTTAGAGCATCGAACGCGTAATTCGAAGGTCGTAGGTTCGATTCCTGCTTACAGTTGGTAATTTTTTCATCCACTTTTCTTTCTTCTTATTTACATTCCATTAATGTTAATAACTTCCCCTGTACATTCCTTGGCATTACTGTCTGTTATATCTCATTATTATTGTGTTAAAAACACGGAAAAACGAGCCCTTAGGTATACACTTCTTTCCCTTATTTCATTGAACGAGGGTCTCGTACTGGCAGACTTGGTGTGTTTAGGTTGTATAAGAGGGACAATTAATCAGCTGCCCGCTCATAATAAGTTCACGTGCTACGTGACGCCAAACATGCGCATAAGAGTGTTTTCACACTCGTTGTTTGGCTTATAGATGGCGCTGACTGTCGCTCCTACTTCTAAATTCACAGATAAACCCAAAAAAGTGGATGGAGGGAGTGCCGCTGTAATAGCTCAGTGGTTAGAGCATCGAACGCGTAATTCGAAGGTCGTAGGTTCGATTCCTGCTTACAGTTGGTAATTTTTTCATCCACTTTTCTTTCTTCTTATTTACATTCCATTAATGTTAATAACTTCCCCTGTACATTCCTTGGCATTACTGTCTGTTATATCTCATTATTATTGTGTTAAAAACACGGAAAAACGAGCCCTTAGGTATACACTTCTTTCCCTTATTTCATTGAACGAGGGTCTCGTACTGGCAGACTTGGTGTGTTTAGGTTGTATAAGAGGGACAATTAATCAGCTGCCCGCTCATAATAAGTTCACGTGCTACGTGACGCCAAACATGCGCATAAGAGTGTTTTCACACTCGTTGTTTGGCTTATAGATGGCGCTGACTGTCGCTCCTACTTCTAAATTCACAGATAAACCCAAAAAAGTGGATGGAGGGAGTGCCGCTGTAATAGCTCAGTGGTTAGAGCATCGAACGCGTAATTCGAAGGTCGTAGGTTCGATTCCTGCTTACAGTTGGTAATTTTTTCATCCACTTTTCTTTCTTCTTATTTACATTCCATTAATGTTAATAACTTCCCCTGTACATTCCTTGGCATTACTGTCTGTTATATCTCATTATTATTGTGTTAAAAACACGGAAAAACGAGCCCTTAGGTATACACTTCTTTCCCTTATTTCATTGAACGAGGGTCTCGTACTGGCAGACTTGGTGTGTTTAGGTTGTATAAGAGGGACAATTAATCAGCTGCCCGCTCATAATAAGTTCACGTGCTACGTGACGCCAAACATGCGCATAAGAGTGTTTTCACACTCGTTGTTTGGCTTATAGATGGCGCTGACTGTCGCTCCTACTTCTAAATTCACAGATAAACCCAAAAAAGTGGATGGAGGGAGTGCCGCTGTAATAGCTCAGTGGTTAGAGCATCGAACGCGTAATTCGAAGGTCGTAGGTTCGATTCCTGCTTACAGTTGGTAATTTTTTCATCCACTTTTCTTTCTTCTTATTTACATTCCATTAATGTTAATAACTTCCCCTGTACATTCCTTGGCATTACTGTCTGTTATATCTCATTATTATTGTGTTAAAAACACGGAAAAACGAGCCCTTAGGTATACACTTCTTTCCCTTATTTCATTGAACGAGGGTCTCGTACTGGCAGACTTGGTGTGTTTAGGTTGTATAAGAGGGACAATTAATCAGCTGCCCGCTCATAATAAGTTCACGTGCTACGTGACGCCAAACATGCGCATAAGAGTGTTTTCACACTCGTTGTTTGGCTTATAGATGGCGCTGACTGTCGCTCCTACTTCTAAATTCACAGATAAACCCAAAAAAGTGGATGGAGGGAGTGCCGCTGTAATAGCTCAGTGGTTAGAGCATCGAACGCGTAATTCGAAGGTCGTAGGTTCGATTCCTGCTTACAGTTGGTAATTTTTTCATCCACTTTTCTTTCTTCTTATTTACATTCCATTAATGTTAATAACTTCCCCTGTACATTCCTTGGCATTACTGTCTGTTATATCTCATTATTATTGTGTTAAAAACACGGAAAAACGAGCCCTTAGGTATACACTTCTTTCCCTTATTTCATTGAACGAGGGTCTCGTACTGGCAGACTTGGTGTGTTTAGGTTGTATAAGAGGGACAATTAATCAGCTGCCCGCTCATAATAAGTTCACGTGCTACGTGACGCCAAACATGCGCATAAGAGTGTTTTCACACTCGTTGTTTGGCTTATAGATGGCGCTGACTGTCGCTCCTACTTCTAAATTCACAGATAAACCCAAAAAAGTGGATGGAGGGAGTGCCGCTGTAATAGCTCAGTGGTTAGAGCATCGAACGCGTAATTCGAAGGTCGTAGGTTCGATTCCTGCTTACAGTTGGTAATTTTTTCATCCACTTTTCTTTCTTCTTATTTACATTCCATTAATGTTAATAACTTCCCCTGTACATTCCTTGGCATTACTGTCTGTTATATCTCATTATTATTGTGTTAAAAACACGGAAAAACGAGCCCTTAGGTATACACTTCTTTCCCTTATTTCATTGAACGAGGGTCTCGTACTGGCAGACTTGGTGTGTTTAGGTTGTATAAGAGGGACAATTAATCAGCTGCCCGCTCATAATAAGTTCACGTGCTACGTGACGCCAAACATGCGCATAAGAGTGTTTTCACACTCGTTGTTTGGCTTATAGATGGCGCTGACTGTCGCTCCTACTTCTAAATTCACAGATAAACCCAAAAAAGTGGATGGAGGGAGTGCCGCTGTAATAGCTCAGTGGTTAGAGCATCGAACGCGTAATTCGAAGGTCGTAGGTTCGATTCCTGCTTACAGTTGGTAATTTTTTCATCCACTTTTCTTTCTTCTTATTTACATTCCATTAATGTTAATAACTTCCCCTGTACATTCCTTGGCATTACTGTCTGTTATATCTCATTATTATTGTGTTAAAAACACGGAAAAACGAGCCCTTAGGTATACACTTCTTTCCCTTATTTCATTGAACGAGGGTCTCGTACTGGCAGACTTGGTGTGTTTAGGTTGTATAAGAGGGACAATTAATCAGCTGCCCGCTCATAATAAGTTCACGTGCTACGTGACGCCAAACATGCGCATAAGAGTGTTTTCACACTCGTTGTTTGGCTTATAGATGGCGCTGACTGTCGCTCCTACTTCTAAATTCACAGATAAACCCAAAAAAGTGGATGGAGGGAGTGCCGCTGTAATAGCTCAGTGGTTAGAGCATCGAACGCGTAATTCGAAGGTCGTAGGTTCGATTCCTGCTTACAGTTGGTAATTTTTCATCCACTTTTCTTTCTTCTTATTTACATTCCATTAATGTTAATAACTTCCCCTGTACATTCCTTGGCATTACTGTCTGTTATATCTCATTATTATTGTGTTAAAAACACGGAAAAACGAGCCCTTAGGTATACACTTCTTTCCCTTATTTCATTGAACGAGGGTCTCGTACTGGCAGACTTGGTGTGTTTAGGTTGTATAAGAGGGACAATTAATCAGCTGCCCGCTCATAATAAGTTCACGTGCTACGTGACGCCAAACATGCGCATAAGAGTGTTTTCACACTCGTTGTTTGGCTTATAGATGGCGCTGACTGTCGCTCCTACTTCTAAATTCACAGATAAACCCAAAAAAGTGGATGGAGGGAGTGCCGCTGTAATAGCTCAGTGGTTAGAGCATCGAACGCGTAATTCGAAGGTCGTAGGTTCGATTCCTGCTTACAGTTGGTAATTTTTTCATCCACTTTTCTTTCTTCTTATTTACATTCCATTAATGTTAATAACTTCCCCTGTACATTCCTTGGCATTACTGTCTGTTATATCTCATTATTATTGTGTTAAAAACACGGAAAAACGAGCCCTTAGGTATACACTTCTTTCCCTTATTTCATTGAACGAGGGTCTCGTACTGGCAGACTTGGTGTGTTTAGGTTGTATAAGAGGGACAATTAATCAGCTGCCCGCTCATAATAAGTTCACGTGCTACGTGACGCCAAACATGCGCATAAGAGTGTTTTCACACTCGTTGTTTGGCTTATAGATGGCGCTGACTGTCGCTCCTACTTCTAAATTCACAGATAAACCCAAAAAGTGGATGGAGGGAGTGCCGCTGTAATAGCTCAGTGGTTAGAGCATCGAACGCGTAATTCGAAGGTCGTAGGTTCGATTCCTGCTTACAGTTGGTAATTTTTTCATCCACTTTTCTTTCTTCTTATTTACATTCCATTAATGTTAATAACTTCCCCTGTACATTCCTTGGCATTACTGTCTGTTATATCTCATATATATATATATATATATATATATATATATATATATATATATATATATATATATATATATACGTGTATAGATGATGAAACAATAGTGAAATGAGTAAGCCACAATGACAATCGCGTTTACTGGCTCAACACTCTAATCCAAGAAGTATTTTTGAATTTTACTCAAAGCACGTTTTTTTTACCCAAATATAGTGAGCATGGAATTTATGAGAATAAGTGCGCCTTCCTTTTACTGAAGTAAAGAAGCTAGTTCACTCAAGCAAGACAACGATTGCATGAGAATTTTCAATCATCAAAAAAAATACACCGAACTTGAAGTTCTATTCATTCAGGCAAGGAGTGATGACGCAGCATCATGCAAGCACTTTTCTTTGTGGCTTCATTGAGCCTGGTTTGAGATACTGCTGCACAGTAGTCACATATGGACTGTGTTCTTCATTGTTCATTCCGTTTGAACCATTACGGCTTTGTCTCTTGCCGAAGCGACAGACATTGATTGTATAATGGCAACTGCTCACCAAATTCGCCGTCACTTTGAACTCATGCTCCCTTTCGTTAGCAGATAGATCAGTTATTTCTAAACAGTGACATGTTTGCAAAATCAACCTCAGCTCAAACGTGATTATAATCACAGTGAAACTGGTCTAGACCACTGATCCATGTGCTGAAACAAGAGCGCCGCGAACGCATCATCGACTCTGTCATGCATTCTGCGGTGATGCATTCTCAGTGATGCAGTCTGCTTTATTCATGATGTAGTTTTTAAGGCGCGTTGCTATATACAGCATGACATTAACGGAACACAATTACGTCAAACTTGTTCCTTTTAGGTACACCGCGAATTCAATATATCTGTTCCACGCATCCCCCACCCTGCTCAGCTTGACGTATTAATAAGATTCCTAAATTGAAGGAATATAATGCACTTGCCACCGACTACAAACATATTACGTTAATAATTGCGACGACGTTTCGTGGCTTATTGCTCCACTGTTGCTTTCTTCAGATGGGTAACCCGTTAGCCTCGGAGTCTTCGCCTCGTAGATTGGTATGGTACAGTGTTCGTCAAGTTTTTGTCTTTTTGTCTGCGATCTGCACCCGCTGCATAGCTTGCACGCGGACAAGCATGGATGTTCTTGTGCACGCAACTATAGGGCACGGAACACGTTGGAACGCGCCGTCTCTTGTTTGTTTGTTCCTCTGTCGTTGCTGGGCCGCAGGTGGGCAGAGGTCCCGCGACCTCGTTAGTCCCGCTCATGACTCATTCACGTCATTTCGCACGTCGTTCTTCTCTCGCTTGGTCTGTTCCCTCTCGCCTGCATGAGCCCCTGCGCACTATCTGTTTATCTTTGTTTTCGCTTTCGGCGCCCGGTTTCTCTATTACGCGTGTCACGCGCCCAACTTTAGGCGCTCCTCATTCTCGCGAGTGGTCGGTTTATAACTTGTCCTCCCTCGTTTGTGTTGTTATAGCCAGACTTTGAAGTTATCGTCGAGCAAGTCTCGAACAAGACTAGCGCAGGCCGACAAGCCTTGTACACACGTCGGACCATCAAGCTGCGTAATAGAAGTGACAAGGAAAGTGGAGCCATAAGCTGACAGAAGAATGTAAGAAGAAAGCGCCCACGCTATACTGCAAGCAGATGTGGCCCTGTCAAAGTATGGATGAACGCGCCGTTATCTCGACTGACCGCAGCCGTTCGCGTTCGTAGTCGTTACGGCGGTCAAGTCCCGTTGCGGAAAAGTTTGACCATATCGTCTCACGACACAGTCATGCTCGTATGAAAAAGAATGGAATAAAGAGCCGACTTTCCATGTGTTAAATCATCCTCTTAGAGCAATCAGTATGTAAACGATGTCGCTGTTTGTTTTCGTTTGTTGTTCAAGGTACTTCGAACTATCTCGTTCCGTGGATTCGTTTCGCTGACACACATTATGCATCGAAACGTACAAACACTGAAATGCGTCGTTTTAAACGGAGCGATGACACTGTGGACACACTTTCACACAAGTAAGAGGATAATAAAACGCACGTAAGCGCACAACGATGCGGGTGCGCAAACGCGTACTACTGGCTTCAAATGAAACGTGAACAGCGGCACACATTAACCGTGCTATAGTGCTCGCCATCCATGCCATCACGACGGTCATGTGCAATGCTGTCAAGCCAGGGTGCTGCGCGCCTATCACTGGTGGGGCTGGATGGACCGCACTGTACTATATAATGCTTGTCGCTGTTGGCGTTTCATCTGACGCCGATAGTGCAAGCCCACGCATATGTGATGAAGAGAACCTGTCGAAGGCTATCCTCCTAGTCGAAATATCAGCCCCCCTCCCTGCAACCCTTTTCTCTATCTTCGTGTGATCATCTCAGTCTTAATTCTATAAACGGCCTCTTTCGTGTCCGGGGTGCACGAGCCGTTTTCAAACATATGCATTTCTGCCACAGTTCTGAAGGTACTGCTGCTCTCGCTTCTGAAATTCCTCACGATGCAGCAGTATTCTCACGGCAAACTCACACCCTGTCGTTGCCACGCAGTCGGCCATTATAGAGATGTATCTTTTCCTTGTTTCAATTCCTTGTGTATGTTATATGATGCAAAAGTGGGTCGGTCATGTATAGTCTTAGCACTGGAAACAGTATTGTGGAAGAGCTGAACGAAAAAATCATTATATTAGTCCTTTACTTCGGCACACAACTATTTTTTACACCTAGTTGTAGATTATGAAAAAAGGCGCATGCACGTAGCGCTTTTCCTTCACGATGATTATGTCCCTGCTGTAGGATAAATAAATAAATCCTTATAGATCTGCCAAAGCTAAAGTTCTCAAGATGTAATGCCTTCAGTTTCTTTCTTTCCTTTTTTTCAGCACATTCAAGCAGGAAAAGATTGCTTGGAGTTGCGAAGTTTTGTCTTTTTGTCAAAGGCAATGCTACCCCATAAGCGACCTTGAAAATGTGTGGCTATATAACTCTTTCTATCGCTGTGCATGCAGTAGGCAGCACTTTGTAAACTCGCGAAAGGTACATGGCGCATGAAAAAAATGGTTGCATGTCATTTTCCTTTTTTTTTAACGCGAAACATTTCTTGGTGAACTTCAGAGACTTTGGGCCTATCTATCTATCTATCTATCTATCTATCTATCTATCTATCTATCTATCTATCTATCTATCTATCTATCTATCTATCTATCTATCTATCTGTCTGTCTGTCTGTCTGTCTGTCTGTCTGCCTGTTTGTCTGTCTGTCTGGCTGTCTGTCTTATCTATCTATCTATATCTATCTATCTATCTATCTATCTATCTATCTATCTATCTATCTATCTATCTATCTATCTATCTATCTATCTATCTATCTGTCTGTCTGTGTGTCTCTCCTATCTATATCTATCTATCTATCTATCTATCTGTCTATCTATCTGTCTGTCTGTCTTATCTATCTATCTATCTATCTATCTATCTATCTATCTTTCTCTCTATCTATCTATCTATATATCTATCTGTCTGTCTGTCTATCACCTATCTATCTATCTATCTATCTATATATCTATATATCTATCTATCTATCTATCTATCTATCTATCTATCTGTCTGTCTGTCTATCACCTATCTATCTATCTATCTTTAATCTATCTATCTATTAATCTATCTATCTATCTATTTATCTATCTATTTATCTATCTATTTATCTATCTGTCTGTCTATCTATCTATCTGTCTACCTATCTATCTATCTATCTATCTATCTATCTATCCGCCTACGACATTCAGTGCTCCTGGCCATTTCAATAATGGTATCGATACCGAAATCGGTATGAAATAACATCACTATATTACAAGCATAGGTCACTAATCATAACATGAAAATCATGAGATGTATGTCATCAATGTCGTGATTTAGATTTCATGGTCTTGTGGTGGTCCCATTCACATGACATGTTGCAAAACTGGTATGGTATGACATGACTGCATGGCGTACACAAGTGAGAGACCCTAACGGGAGAATCATGAAATGTATGTCATGCAAGTCATAGCTACATGCCACACTCATGGTTCACTCGCGGTCACTTTGCGAGCTTCGCATATACCTAATTTGGTATTATAGGACGTGAATGGATGAGGAAGGTATGTGACTGGTGCATACATGATAATCAATATATGCGTGTCATGTAACAACACGACTACATGCCACGCTTATGATGCACTCGCCACCGTTTCGATAGCTTTGCATATACCAAATTTCGTATTAAGGGACATGAATAGATGACGGAGCTATATGACTGATGTAAACATGATAATCATAACATGCGTGTCATGGAAAGACATGACAACATACCGCGCTCATGAAGCGCTCGCGGCCGTTTCGCTAGCTTGACATATGCCAAATTTGGTATTATGTCACGTAAATGGATGGCGAACGTAGGTGACTGCTGCAAACATGATAATCATGAGATGCGTGTCCTTAAGAACATGACTACATGCCACACTCATGATTCACTTGCGGACATTTCGCTAGCTTCACATGTACCAAATTTGGTATTACGAAACGTGAAGGACGACGAAGGTAAATGACATGTCCAAACATGATAATCATGGTATGCGTGTCATGTGAGACATAACTATGCTACGCTCATTACGCGCTCATGACATTACGCACATTACGCGCTCATGACATGCGTGTCATGTAACAACATGACTGCATCCTACGCTCGTAGCGTGCTCGAGGCCGCTTCACTAACTCCACAATAACAAATTTGGTATCACGTGTTGTGAATAGACGAAGTAGGTAAATGACACGTCCAAACATGATAATCATGACAAGGAGATCATATACGGCATAATGTACGTCGGCCTCGTAATTTTGTGCTAATTCTAAAGTGACATATCAACATTTGTTATTCGTGCTTCACGTATCATCGATTTCCTCGGTACGTGGGATCTTCCAATTATTTTTTCTATTTGATTTCCGACTTTCGGCATGCAATATATACACGAACAGCCAGCATGAGAACGCGATGTCGTGGTTCTGTTTAAAATGAAATGTGCACCATGGCTGTACATTACTGTTGCTCTAAATAAAAAAAAAACAGTGGGACACCATTTTGTTTTAATTCATTCGTGCAACGATTACAAGATTGTCATGGTGCTTGTTGCAAAAGGTGATGTTACAAGAAACATCACCTGATTTGCCCTCTAGCGCCATGTCGGCTGTCGTATACATTGTGTGCCTGTGTTGTGCTTAAGTGTTCTTGTTACCTAATGTTAACAAAATATTTTACTAGGTTTACAGTTCTAAAACGTCATACAATATTTGCTGATAACTTCGGTTGTGCATGACAACCAACAAAGTGTCAACCAACCTATGTGATGTAAGAACACTTTTCACGACACCCCGAATCGTTATTTCTTTTCGTAACGGAACCATTTCTATAATTTGCTGTATAGTAGTGCGTATACAGTACTAATTAGTAGCAAGCTAATGATCATTTCTCGCACTCAGGTGACTTTGACCACTTGTCGAGAAACTCGGCCTACTGTGATCTTGCCAAAAACGCAGACCCTTGCTTGCGATTTTAAACACCGAAAAGGCGCGTTGATTCTTTCTTATGTGCCTCATTCTTTCACCAAATTGCCGCTAGACTGTACCCCTTTCGTCCTAAGACGAAGTGCCACACCGCGTTCTCACTACTGCAGCCCGAGAGTACAGTGGGTTGGGAAATCCAACGGAACAGCAGGGAGTTCATAGCCTTGAGCCTCCACGCGGAAACCAAAGCTAAGTCTTCCCGCCTCTCCAGAGGAGAACTCTGGCAAGATTAACACAGCGCTTTATTCTTGCAGTACTGGATCACTCCGCATCTCTGAGTGCAGAACTGAAGTAGTTAAGCCGGTACTCGAGCACGTATCGCCGAAGAGTGGGCGGCCATGCACGTCGCGCGCGCTTTTAAACTGACCGCTTGCGTCGACCGTCGCTGTCGTTTTCACTAGCGCCTTACCAGAGGGAGCTGCCTGCGCGTTCCGCTGCTCGCGGACGAGTCTCCGCTAGACAGACCTGCCTGACGCGTGTGATACGAGAGCCATCGGGAAAGGCGAGAGAGTGGGATTCATCTATTATGCAGCCGGGTGACTTATTCATAGAGTATCCATGGTGGTTACCGCACTGACCCCCCACGACGTGGTGTGAAACATGGCCACCCTCGAACACCCATCGTCCCGGCTGTTGCGCCCCCGGCTTAATTATTCACACCGACAACAGTGGCGAAATCGTACTATACACCGGAACGGTGCAGCGATGAAGTTACGCTACCGGCAGGGGGACACGGGTGTAGATCAGGCCGGCCGGACACACGCTTTCGTTGACACCCTCCAGCGCTTGCTCTCACGTTGAGGCACACGTGTCGCGAAGAGAGACGCCGACAAATAGCGTCTTCTCACTTTGTTTATTTTTTCTTGATGATGAAATACTTCAAGAACACGTTTAAGCGAGGGAAGGAAAACTGAGCAAGGGCACGTTTTCTAACAAAACCAACAAATTGAATCAAGAAAAGTATAGCGGCTTTTTTTTTTTATTCTTTATCTGTAGTGTGTCACTTACGATATAAAGGTAGCGAAATTAAAGGGGGCGGAAATACTGCTTGCCACTGGTTCAGTCGGAACCAACAACCTTTGGATAACGCGTTCGATGCTCTGTTAGTTGAGCTACCTGGTAGCGGCCATCATCCAGCCATCCGCTATAGCGTATATTTCTGTGCATGTAAACCTGGCAGTTTTAGCCAACGCCACCCAGCCAACACCCCCATGTTACCGTGCAACGATTAAAATATTATATTCTAAACGTAATTAAACGAAACAAAACTATTGCTTCTGTTATTTTTTTTTATTTCTGCAGTCAGCCATTCGTCTGCTATTATGCAAGCGAAACACAACGAAGTTTTATATTCTATCTAATGGTGTTCGTCTGCAGGCTTTATTGTTGTCGTTGAACATTCACCTACAAGCATAATATTAGAAAGTCACATTTCTAGGCACAAAGAATGTGGGCCTAAGTGCCAGTGTGGTAACACGATCAATTTTATTTTATAAACAATAGGGGTCAATGCAGGCTCGCACACCGCGGCTTTTTCAACGTGTTGAGCACGTGTAGCCAAGCTTTACAGAAAGAATAGTGACACGACGTTTACGCAAGTGCGTGGTCTTGATGACAGGAAGCATATTTTGCAAGTCATCGTCCGAGCGATTTTTCGCCGAGCCAGAAAGAGGTGCGACTTTTGTACGTGCACAGTCGCGCTCAGTCTGACTCGCAACACGGAAGCACGTGAGCTCACGAGTCCAAAGATTGCGCATGGCTTTCACTAGCCATTATTTCCATTAATAAACGTGGTTCTCTAACATGAGTATGATCCCAACTAAAAAAAAATATTATTCAGTTGTTGAAATCAAAATAACTTCAAGCCATGCACAACCTTTGAACTCGTGAGGCCACGCGCTGCCGTGTTGCGAGTTTGATTGATTGATTTGTGGGGTTTAACGTCCCACAACCACCATTTGATTATGAGAGACGCCGTAGTGGAGGGCTCCGGAAATTTTGACCACCTGGGGTTCTTTAACGTGCACCCAAATCTGAGTACACGGGCCTACAACATTTCCGCCTCCACCCGTGTTGCGAATCAGTATGAGTCACCTGCAATGGGGCCGCCAAAGCATTACGACATAGTAAGCCGATAACACGTCTTTAACAGGTCATGCTTGCCCACTTGCGATGGCGAAGACAACCAAACAAAAAAAAACTTGGTGCGCCTAAAAAACTTTATAAGTTCTTAATGAGAGATGACGAAATTCGTGCCTAATGAAATCGATTTACCTAATGTTCAATTGGGGACAAACCTGGAATAATTATTGTTTTCAAGCGTTGTGAACTTCTAACTACAGTAACATATAATTATAAGCTTTTAGGTCATGGTTCCTCGCATTCTGCGAACCGTTTGGATAAAAAAAAATAGTTGCGGTGTCGCATGGAGAAATATTTTACTCGCGTCTATTGTGGATCTAACAAAGTCATTTCACTCACTCACATACAAAGAGACAGCCCGGTGGAGAAATCACCAGTCAGACATTGACATCTAGAAATGTCAGATACTGAATTTCACGTCACTGCAACGTCAGGGTTAAACTAGTTCTTTACCCTTAATTCGCACTCATGAAAGAAATAAGGCCCACGGATGTGCTGAACAGTACAGGTATTTGCCTGTGATTGTCAGTTTAATACTATTTGTAGGTTTTAAGTTATTTTATACTTCGTGGGTATACTTTTGAAAGGGTGGAATAAAAAAAAATGAGGTGATGAATTCCTCACGCAGAAAACAGTGATAGACTCGCTTTTTTTGTGTCTCTTCCTTTGCATTTTCTTTTCTGCCTTTCTGTTGAAGTGCTCGCATTTGCCCTTCAGAAGCTTCAGAGAGTAAAGATCCCGCTACCAGATATGAAAAAAACTTCACTTTGATGCAATACACCGTTTCCCATTGGCTCTCTCACTTCCTCCCATAAAGAAAAACCGCGCAATAGCATCAAGTGACAAGTGGAAAAAAGAAGGCATCACTCATCTTTGTTCAAGTACCAGGTTTATTGAAACAGCAACTCATCCGGATCATCCCTTGCGGCGTCAGCAGCGTTAAGCCGAAGTGCAAACGATTCGAATGCCAACGGCTACAGAGCTTCTTCAATCAGCATTAACCGCGTGCTCGACCACCGATACACTCTCTACAATGTTTACTGTTCTCGTTTTTTTTTTTCGTGCAAACAATTCTGATGGTGCTTACTCAAACATCCAGAAAAAGCAAGCAGCTTACAATTTTTGTATTTGCGTTTTAATAGCTGTGGCGCTTGGCACGCTTATTTTTATAGTTGTCGCTGTTGTTTCTTGAACGATTGTTACCCAAGCCATATAATCTAATGTAAGTAATGAGCGAGAAACAACTCCAGCGGTGTAGTACAGCTAGGACCGGTTGGTAAATATACCTGAACGAACAAACGTCAGTCAAAACAAGTTGTTGGGCTTTTTAGTTTATTGTTGATCTTAATGGTTACGACGCAACACAACCACGAAGAACGACGCTACCACAGGCTCGTCTGTCCAAACAGCTGTAATCTGGCCACGAATTTCGTAAATTTTGTTGCTGCTGGTATAATTAGAAACGTAGGCTCCGCAATTGAATATTACCCCGCACCAGCGGGAGTTAATCATGGATGACACGATGTACAAAAAACATCGCACTTTAACATCATCTAATAAGAAAATGCTTAAGATTTGCTATTCGTTCAAGAAAAAAAATCACTGCATATCCACGGAATGAATGATGATGAGTAGGGCGAAACGTCCATCAATCCGTCTGTGCTTCTGTTCGTCCATACGTACGCCCGTTCATGCGTCCATCCATGCGTCCGTCCGTGCGTCAGTCCATTCGTACGTGCACCCATTCGTGCGTCCGTCTGTACGTACGTTCGTCCGTCAGTGTCTCTGCTTGTCTGCTTGTTTGTCTGTGCGTCCGTGCGTTCGTCCGTCCATTTAGTGAACACTTCCAATACCGTCATCTCGCTTCTTTTTATTACATATATTCATAATGCACAAGTACCGCAATCCAGTGGACAATCCAAGGACTAAACGCCAGTATTTACCACATTTCTGCTGTGAGCGTTTTGTTAACACCAAGAGCGTGATAACGATGCCATGCTACATTTTCCGTAACATGTGGACATGTGGATGTGCCATTGGGTGGGTATGTGCCACTGGTATGTGGGTATGTGCCGCAGGTTACGCAGTATATGACAACAGGGGACGCACAAGCCATTTCATCATCGGCTAGCGCTCATAAACTAACTTTACAGCAAAACTTTATTTTGCTGAAAAACGCCTGTTTTGAGCAGTACAAGAGAATACGAATTGATACACAGTGAAGCCAGACTTTCGCATCGCTACTCCTTACTAAAAAAAATTAAGGAAGTAGATCGGGAATTTATCAACGAACAATAGTGGTGGCTATGGAACAGGAAACATATTTCAGAATCGAACACGCGCGCAACCCCCAGCAAATGACAGAGCTTAATGGTTACGGAGTGGCACTGAGGTAAAAAAAATTCACAGCATATACACGGGGTGAATGATGACGAGTGGGGGGGGGGGGGGGGGTGGAGTGCATGGATGGACGGATGGACGGATGGACGCACGGATGGACTGACGGACGCTTCGCCCCACTCATCATTCACTCCATAGATATGCTGTGACATCGTTTTTATTGACACGCAATGCAATGCAACTGGCTACTACGACTACGGCGACACGGGACATACGACCCACGGCGTAAGGGGCTTTGCCCCTAAAAACGGCGAGGGTTTAATTGCGGCCAAAGCAGCTGCTATGCAACAATGCTCGCATGTTGGGTGCGCGTCAAGAGCCTAGAGTTGCTCAACCACTTACTTACTCGAATGTCGTGGAATCGAACCTCATCCGCAATGGTCGCATTTCGATGGTGGCAAAATAATAGGGGCCCATGTACTTAGATTAAGACGAGCGCTAGACCACGCCATAGGTGGTCGGAATTTGTGAAAATAGGCCGAATTTTCTTTCGTATACGG
Organism: Rhipicephalus microplus; assembly: GCF_013339725.1. Classification (NCBI taxonomy): domain Eukaryota; kingdom Metazoa; phylum Arthropoda; class Arachnida; order Ixodida; family Ixodidae; genus Rhipicephalus; species Rhipicephalus microplus. The sequence goes on from NC_051169.1 coordinate 28,524,036, forward strand.
GGTGTCTCATACAAGATGTTTTGAGGTTTCATGTTCGAACACGGAACTCCAAAACATAAGAAACGTGTACTCTTAGTGAATACATTTTTTTTTTTCGTTGTTTGTACAGCCTTATAATATAGTTTTTTTTTTGTACAGCCTTACTTGCAAGCGAATGACGACGTTACTGAGCGGTTGTAATAAAGGCCCGAGGACGATAATCTTTCAGGTTCACTTTCGGGTACCGACATCCACATTTCTACAGCGCAGAAATACAGCAATACTATTTAGACCGATATTTATACTTCTCCGGTTAAAATTCTAGAGAAATTTGCTTCCGTGAATCTGACCTTCAAGCTCAGCCGAGTTCATGCGAGCGTCCTCTGGGATCAGGTGCTTCGTTTTGACGCGCTTTGCGTGTCGTCGCAACGCAAGCCAATGAGCTTTAAAGGAACACGAGTGCGGCGCGTTCGTGGAAATGAAAGGTGGCTCGAGGTCAGTCTTTCGTGACTCAACCGACAGAGGTGCTGGTTGCGTACAAGTTGACTGCACGTTCGCGCCGAGAGCACCGAGCAGCGTTTGTGCGTTTTAGGGGCGAAGCTCCTTAAAGCGGCACCCGTTCGTCCCTCGTAGTAGTCGTAGCCGTAGTGTGTAACCAGTCTTACGTTTTGACCTGCAAGGTGGTGCCAGTGGGAGTTTCTCCTGTGCGTTGTTGAACAATGAAAAATTCGCAGCGTGCGCGTTAACTAAAAGCCGAATTCTCCTGTCTCTCATTTCCCCTTAGCAGCCATTGGCATGTACATTGAGCACTATCTGACAAGAAAGGGTCGCTACGTTATACACGCTGGGCGTAACCTCCTTGGTTTTAGAAAGGTTTAGCGAGCGTTGAGCTGCAGTGCCACGAATACAGTGAACTATTATATATACCATGAACTCGAGGTGGTTAAAGGTGGGAAGTAGACCCGAAGCGCAAGCCGTAAGAAAGTGTGCGTGTGCCACCTCTCGTTTTAGTCCTTGAAATGTCCGCTGGATGGCGGTGCTTCTATATGCGGAATATATGACGAAAAGATGCGAGATGGTGGTCCTTGGAGTGTTGGCTAGATGGACGAACGGACACACAGACAGATTCATGGACGGACACACGGATGGCTGCACAGACAGATGGACACATGGACGGACGCAGGGGCGGATGCATGGACGAACGCAGGGCAGGGATGGACGCACAGATGGACGTGTGGATGCACGAACAGACGCACGCATGGAAGGGCGGATGGACGCACGGATGGTCACACAGCTGGACGCATGGATGGACAGAAGCAAGAACGAATGGACGGACGGATGCTTCGCCCCACTTTCCATCATTCACTCTGTGGATATACTGCTATTTTTTTCGCGTTGTAATTGTAGATGCGATCGAATCACCCACTGTGAGAGGAAAGAGTCTTAGGACACTGGCCGAGACCGTACTCGGCACGCAAGGCTTTGAAAGCGTTGGCGTGTTTTTTTTTATTTTTTCTTTTCGGACAAGCAGTTTCGAAGACATACTTTCAGCAGTGTCGTTTTATTGTATTTTTGCTTTTCCTTTTTTGTCTCCTTTTTTTGTAACCCCTCTACTCTGTCATATTTTACTCCTTCTTCCCAAGTACAATATAGCCAGCCACTCTGAGAACTGGCTAACCACCTTGTCCTTCCGTATATTTCTTTGTTTGTTTTTGTTCTCTTCTCCCTCCTGCTTCTATCTGTGACATAAGATGCTGCCCGATGGCCAAAACATGCAAAACCGAGCTACCACTCGACAAACTTGATTTACCCGCGTTGAACAATTTCAGTTTTTGTAGCGTGAGCTACAATGGACCTTTCCATAAATCTCAGCGCCGCGCCTTCCCCTGGCGGATTAGGACTGGAGCATTATGGGAAAGCGGAGCGCCGGGTGGGCCGAGCACACGACACTTTCCCGCTTTAGCCTGCTTTCATCACGTGCCGTGAGCGGTTTTGGCTGGCGTAAGGTGCTGCTCTTATGAAGAAACTGCTACTTCTGAGTGCTCCGACTTTCATGCTCGCCAACTATAGGTTGTAGTGCTCGCAACACATAGCCAGAATCATCACAGAATATGCGCAAGAAGAAGAAAAGCGGTGGACAAACCTGCTCTGTTCGAGGGTGTCATAAGACGCGAAAGACTTCGGACGTTTCGTTTCATTGCTCAGTGCTACTTTAGGACTTGGATTTTTGTGATGCTGCAGCTATGTTTCACCTTTGTCAAGATATTTGAGTTCGCATTCACTGTGATTACGGAGCTGGGGTTTTACCGTTGAAGCGTACCACGTAATACGTGAAGTTATAGAGGCGACCCCGTTAGATGCCTCATTAAGGAATCACAGGGTCCCTTGCGCATTCACCTAAGAGGACATGAAGGGTGACACGATCTCGTTTTTATTGTCAGTCGATGTGCAGAGTCTACCCCAGCAGTACATGAGTGTCAGCAGGTTGATACCATGAGTGCGAACCCGGCTTGCATCGCGGCTGGGGGAGAGCAGTGTGTATAGCTTGGCCAAGTGCCGGCGTGCCTTGAGTAGGGCAACTGCCTCTTTTGCACCCCCTGCCGAGGCCCACGCCCACCACCATCCACACCACCCTTCTAGAAATTGCTACACATAATAATGTTTTGCATCGCCTCCATGATCAGACCACCTTGACCGATCTCGGATATCGCGCGATGACGTGATCAAGTAAAGTCACATGACGTTTTAATGATGTCACAGTTTTGGGCGGTGTCTGACGCCATATATGTTGTCAACACGTGATGGTTTTTCGGATCACTCGACGTCATCGATGCGGGACGCAAACGGTCAAGTTTAACGTTTGATGAGGCCCCTACGGTTCTCACCTATAAAAAAAATTCCGTCGGTGACAATGGCATCCTGTGGTAGTGGCGTCAACAAGAGCGACGCGAAAATTAATTTCATTCATTTATTCACTGTTTATTCAGACAAAAACAATGATTGTCTAGGTTGAAGGGACTAAAGGCAGATTACCTCTGCCTGACTAAGGTCCCTTCACCCATACAATTGCTCAGGTGAAGTAGAACAAAGGATACAAATTTCATTCTGCTTTTGAATTCTGCTTTTGAAATTATCGCATGATTGCGTCCCCATAGGATGCCATCGTGACATCACGGATCACGTATTCTGTATGGTCACACACCTTACACATCCTGTAAAGTTCTGGACCTTACACATAATGTGTAAAGTCATCATGATGATCTAATGATTGCGTCATCAGACTCATCGCACGACATCTTCATTTTGCACTGCCTGTGTGATCGGCCCACCAATCACGGAGACCGAGAAAAACCAGGTGAGGTACAAAATATTTGGAATGCCTCCGCTCATAGAACCAGTGAAAAGCCACTTTAGGTGCACAAAACCTTCGAATGAGTAGAAGAAGGACCAATAAACGGACCTAATTAAAAAAAAGATGGCATTCGTTTCCAAGTCGTCTTGGGTGAATCCATGAAAAACACTGCAAGTGTTGTTATTGCAGTCTTACTTACTGTTTATTTTGCTGTTTACTTCTTGGTTAATTACACCCAACGCTGGTGGTATCTGTCGCCCAGGTTGACGCCACCACTCTATTTCGAAGAGCGAGGGTCAGGGCGTGGAACTTCTTCATTATTTGAGCAAAAATGAACAAGAGAGAGTTATGAGTACTGCTCGGTAATTTTTATTCGTATCTGCTTGTTATTCACCACAAAACTGGAGGCCTCACCGATTGCGACTTCACGCACCTACTTTTTTTTTTTTTTTTGGGGGGGGGGGGGCGGGGGGTTCATTATGTCAAGGCAAAGAGTGCTAGTTGTAGTTTCATTATTACAAATACAAAAAGCGACCCTCGCAGCCAGGTAACGTTGCCAACTGATGAAAGCGCTGCTGCGGTATTCTGTACTTTTCCCACACTGAATGAGACTTCTGCCATTGCTTTTAAAGTCACAGTCTCATGATTAGCAGCCTTAAACAGCATTACTTTTCAACGTTTTCTGGCTTAAACATACTGTGCCCAGGCACTGAGTGCTTATTACCACCCCGAGACTGCTCTTTTCTGCGGAAGTTTTGCTTCTGAATACGCTTGAGGTGAATCCTTCAGATGTTCTGTTCATGGCCGTTTTGGCAGAGGTGACAGGAACGGCTGTATGTTTTCTGTGGCTTAGAGGGCCATCTGCATCGAAACGACAAATTAATAAATCAGCATAATTATAAACTGTAATGAAACAAGGCATCACGGGAGCTCAAGCAATGAAATAGAATGTTTTGTAAATTGTACACACTACCACCCATTTTGTTATATATTTCTTCCCATTGTTACCCTTCGCACATGGCAGGTCGTAAATTCTTAAGTTCTTAACAGTACCAGCACAGAGACAGCATGTTTTGCGCTGTTTCGCAAAAAAATATAGCGAAGTCAAATGCGCAGAATATTCTACTTTTGTGAAGTGCGACACTGCACTGTAACTATGCAATCTCCGCACACGACAGTACTCACTTGATGACCGCTCTATGGGCGTGTTGGTAGCTGGTTTTTACTATACTCTCGGCGTCCTAAGTGCAAAGTTTCTCAGACACAAAATTTGAAAACAGGCAATTAGAATTCTGATCCACCAGCATAGTGAAGCTCGAACCCATTTATAGAAGTCGGATTTTGACATTTATTATCATGCACGAAGTGCCACGGTCTTGCACCGTGTATCACGGGGAAGCATATCATGACTCTTGAGTGATAGTGCTTAACCTAAAGTACTAATAGTAAAGCTGTACGGTCATGCTGAAAATAGAACAAAAAAGAATAGCTTCCGCTCCATGGAAATACGACCAACGAAGCGAACGGGCTTGCCGCGAAAGCCGCGTAATGTTTCCCATTCAACGAGCTCTTGGTGGGTACGTTAACGTTTTCCTGGGTCTCTAATAAGTTTGCTGACTTTATGTTGCTCTGCGTTGTGCCTCTTCTGTGAGTGCAGATTGAAGCAGGGTTATCACGCGCGATATTCCCGCAAGGATGCGTTCGTACGCCCGCACGCTGCGCGAAACGAGGTGAGCCAATATGCTTGCGCGAGCAGACGACACTACGCCTGCGCTCCGGCTTTCCATAATGCTTTGCGACCAGCGTATAGGCGGCGCGCGCCAATTTCTGGAAAGGTTCATTGCCAAGGTTGAGCAGTTTCGCGTGGCTTACGTACGGTGAGCAGTTCTACGCAAGCGCAAGGGGCAATGACGTCACACAGCGTGCAGTCGGTGCGCGGAAGGCCTGGAAGCTCCTGGAGTGATGTGTCACTAGGGGGCTGGTGCTTGACTCGCGTGAGATTGCTCGCTCACTAGTCTATTTATGGTGGTCCATCCGTCAATCCGACCATCCATCTTTGCTTCCGTTCGTGGGTCAGTCCTTCCGTTCATCCACGATTTGGTTGTTCTTCCGTCCACCCATCCATGGTTCGTCCGTGCTTCCATCCGCTACGCATATCCTTTCATTCATTCATTCGCTGTTTATTCAGACAAAAACAATGATTGCCTAGGTTGAAGGGACTAAAGGCAGATTACCTCTGCCTGACTAAAGTCCCTCTACCCATACTAAGGTCCCTCTACACTGGCATAGCTGAGCTAGGCGACTGCTAATTTTTTTTTTCTTTTTTTTAACGAAGAGCATCTTAGGGGCCCGGACTGTCGCATGTTATGGTCATCTCATGTAGCTTGGCGTAAAGTTAGAAGCACTTGTACTATAACCGTCGGTAGCATATTGAGCGCACGCTCTTACCAAGGAGAGGTCCTCTTACTCTTGATCTTTGAGAGTCTTGGTAATGATATCAAGCGCAGAATACCTCAGAAGCCCGGGCTGTCGCCTGTGGTCATACGTGACTTGGCGTTATGCAGGCATGCAAAAGCACGTTCTCAAAATAGAAAGAAAAAAAGGAGGCAGGCGAAAAGTTGAAAGTGAGTGAAAGAAAATGAAAAAAGGAATAAAACTAAAAATGAAGAGAAAATACAGGAAAACTCGAAAAGAGATAAAGAAAGAGAGAGAGAGGGAGAGAGTGAAGCTTGAGAAAACCGAAAATAAACAAGGGAGGCTGCCCATTTGGCTTGGTACCAATGCCTCAATTTTCCGATTATTATTGTGGTGGCTTGGTTCAAAAAGGAAGTCCTCGATGGTGATTCGGGAACTCTACAATTCAGATGTTCTGACTTTCAACATTCCTATCACCGATGCAGGATCGATTATTTCACAGTGCAGTAGTTTCTTTTTTTTTTTTTCCTCGGCTTTTCAGTTTCATCTGAGACGCTGTCTGCACATATGTGATTACAAGGTCTCTTGCGCGCGGTGCTTAAATGTAACGCTGCGTCAATGCCGGTATCAAAGTGTTTCGAAAGCTTCATTCAGGGTCTAATGCATAGAAAACAGAATGTGCCAGTGTCTACAACAACTATGGCTATTTGACTGGTAAACATAAGTAAATATGCTCATTAAAGGACGCCCCTTACCATACCTTCTAAAGAAAAAAGAAGCGATATATCAAGCAAAAAACACAGTATGCATGACTGTTTCATAGGAGCTTGTGCGTCCCGACGATCGTAATTTAGGCGCGAATTTCATGACTGCTAATGTCTCTGGAATAAGCCCAAATAACCTGACGCTATAAAAAGAAAGAGAGGAAAGAATTACTTGAAATTCTCTACATGCATAAAAAGTTAACGCTCCCTTGATCTGATCACCAGACCCACAGACGCGGCTCGTATTTTCAATTTCCAGCAGATCTTTCATTAGGAGGAACCCACTCCCCGTCTAGTCAAGTACGCGGTAATGCCGCCAGCGAGGCAGTGCCTTCCCGTCGGTTATCGGGATTTCTGGAAGGAAAAGATCCGTGTGACCATATCTCTGTTCAGAAGCGCGCTCAAATTCCTGACTGTACTTTTATTTTCTTTCCTTTTCCTGCCCTTTGGTAAGTTGAACGGAGTACATACACAGTGCCGAAATTTCGCAGAGCTACTGATATATTAACGCGTACAGGACCGCAAGCCGTCCCGCGTCGCATGAGCGTCAGTCTAATCAAGAGTCCTCTTCATTAAATTCGTCCCCGGACGACGGGCCTTGCTCGTGGAGTCGGAGGGAAAAGCTAGAATGGACGATTTGCGCGGTCTGTCCCGACCGACAGTCGACGCCGCCGTCTTTTAACTAATATTGGTCCGCGAGGACCAAACAGGGATTAAAACTAGAGAAAAAAAATTAAAGTACTTGAAGTAAAAGCAGGCGTGGTGAATCACTCTTCCGACAACTACACTACAGCGCGCGATCGGCACTCGAGTCACAGCCGTGAGAGAAACAAAAAGAGAAAAAGAAGGCGAGGAAAAAAAGGGAATACAACAGAGGACACAAAGATTATTTAATGTTACGCCAGACAACCACGAACACCCGAAATCAAACCGGATCCGCATTCAATCCTGCGATTCGTTCGTAGCAGCGAAGAGAGGGACGCTTCCTCCCTCCTCACTACTCGTGCCTAGTTTCTCGCGACCAGAACCTCATTCCGGATCCAAGCGTCGACCGAATACCGTGCAAGTTTAATTCTCGGAAGATAATTAGCGGCGTCGAGTTCGTTTGAAATATTTAAACGTCGCGGAGTAAGACAGCCCCGCTGTTCTCGTGGCTGTCGAGACTCGCGTAACTTTTTTTTTTCAGTCTTTTATTTTTGAACCGGAGTCATGTGTGGGGTTAGCGGATGCAGCTGGTCTGAGCACAGAGGAGGAATTCTCAAAATTAATGGCTGGGTAAAGCAGGAACAAACGAAAGAAAGAAGCGGCTCGTTAAAACATACCCTTCAAACGTAGTATTCGTTTAGTCTCAATGCGGCTGCGTTTCCATCTTCCCCTAATTTCGTGCCTTCTTTCAACGTCGTCGAAAGACGCTGATCAAGTGAGCTCCGTTTCGTACGTGCACTGCGCCGAGTCAAGTGAAATCGCACGTCACAGCCGCAATGCCTGACTTCTCGACACTTTAAGACGCTGGAAAGATGGAGGGCAATGGAGCAGAAGACAGCGAGATGCGGAGACGGCCGCGAGAAACAAAAAAAAACAGCTCCCCCCGACCACGGCAGGGTTCAAAGCCTCGAAAGCGGCTCGGGCTTGTTTCTAATGAAGCCGGGCAACGCGCCGAAAACAAATTTTCTCATTAGCCTTCCGCCCCGCGTCGTCGCGCTCTTCGTGTCGGCCGTGTCATGCAGCCGCCGGAAAGAGAGGCCTTCCGTTCCCTCACCACACTTCGCTCTCCTTTCTGGCGTCTTCGAGATCTCCTTGTTTTCTTCCTGCCTCCAGCTCGCAACATTTGCTGCACTTCCGACTGACGCGGACCGGGCCAGATCGGTGTACAGAAAACCGGAGTGTGTTCACTTTTACATCGTGCTGCTGCTGCTGATGCATACGCGCGCCCGTTTGGGTCGCCGAAAGCGTTCCGCCTCGGGCAACTCGGAAGCAAGGGAAATTGAAAACGAACACAGGGAGAACGCTACTCAAACGAGTGTGTACGACGATGCCTCCTATTCCTCTCGCTGATGAAATACGAGCAGGAAGGCAGGCGTGGCCGGCAGTAGAGAGCATGTTCCGAGCAGCCAAGGCTACCAGAAGCGGACGAATAAGGGCCGTGCTCATAAGGCGGGACGATAGGGAAGATACCGAAAGGAGAAAAAACAAAAGAAAGAAATATAAAGAAGGATGAAACTCGCCGATATGCTAGTGTAGCTCGAAAGAAAAAGAAATAATAAGATGGTAGAAATACCGTAGGTAAATATACGGCGCAATATACCCGGAGTGTGCACGGGTAAGAAGTAGAAAGCAAGTACATAGTACTGCAGGCCTGTGCCTCGTGGGCACACAAAGTTAACAAAACGAAGCGCGGAAGACAAGGGATGCAGGATACGAAGGAAGCAAAACTTGGAAGACGAACTTAGAGGGTTTCTCTAGGTAAGAAGAAGCAAGGGTGGGAGAAAGAAGGTACCGGCTGACGGCTTCTTGGGAGGTAGAGAAACGGGCAGAGAGGAAGTAAAGGGAGCAGGCGTTAGCCCTGTGTGGAGAAAGACAGAACGAGAGAGAGAAAGGAATGAAAGAAAACGCGAGCCGTGGCGGTGTAGGGAGCAGCAGCAGAAGTAGGGGACGACAGTGCCCGCAGCCGCGAACGGATCCCGGGAAAAGAGGAGGCCAAGGCGAGACCTCCTCTCCCACCATGCCGCTGCACGGTGAAACAACTCGCCGGGAAAATGGAGGAACGACTGCCGGAAAAAGCAAAAAAAAAAAAGAAAGGAAGGAAGGGAAGAAAAGGAAAGGGAAACAGCAAGAGAGAATGGTGGCGGTAGCAGCAGAGACAGCGGGCAACAGAGAGGAGATGAAGGAGGGGAATGAGAGAAGCGTCGGCCTCAACCAATGGATGCCCACGTACGCGCTGCCCGACGGAGGCGTGCTCATTCAATATTAAACGCCCGCCCTGAATAATATATGGCGCATTGTGTGCTCCCAAGGAGTGGGCAAGGGCGAAACGATCCCGGAGAAAGAGCGAGAAAACGAGAAGAAATCTTTTTCTCTTCTTCTTCTTTCTCGCCACTGTTCCTCCGTCAGTCGCAGCAGAGCCACATTCTAAGAAGGAACGGGAGCGCGCAGAAAAGATATAAAAAAAGAAGACAACGTATAGAGTGGTTGTATACGAGGAAAAAAAAATAGGACTCGCAATACAACGGGGGGCAACAAGAGAAATAATAACAGGCGAAGTTGGCTATGGATCTCTCAGGCTGGCGCGTTTAATTCCCGCCTTGATAGCGTTACGCCTCTTTTTTTTTATCTCTACGGAAACGTGCGTATGAATGTCGTTGACATGCAGAGCTGATCGGGCGTGAGCTGTCTCTGCGGTGCATTTCCTTGAGGGCGAAAATACTGAAGTCGCGAGAAATGTAAGGGCCTTGAGTATTGTCTTGAGCCAGCCCCGTTACCCGTATTACTTCTCGGAAGCATATTACGCTATGTACAGCATTGATGTCTTAAGGCATGTGGTCCCGTAGTTGATCTTCATTTCTTTATTTGTGTAGATTTTAGTGCGTGTCATTGATTCTGCTACATTTACTGATATATGATGCACATCTGAGAGGCATGAAATATTCCGTCTGTACACGTGATCAAGGATGGCGAGAAAGTGGTACAATTGAATGAATGTTAGCACAAGATAAATAGAGATAAACGTACTATCAAAGTGCGAAAAAAGCAAAGTGCATGGTAGAATGAGTGAGAAGTGACAAAAACTTACGAGCGTGCCATGGCGAGCACTAAAAACCGTACGCTTTCGCGAAACCATGCGTATTCACTGTGACCTAATGAAAACGTGCCCACAATATCTGCCCATTCAAAGGTAGGTTTTCTGTGTAATATGACTGAACCTGTTGTAATCTTGTCAATAAGAGCCCGGAGCTACACGGGAAAGAGTATTCAAGTTACCGGATTCGGATTTCAACCTGTGTGCTGAGGCCGCACTGAAAAGCTTGTTTCACTGCGTAGTTAGTATTGCCGTGGCAGAGCCAACTTCAAAACATTCAGAGTGATGTTTTGAGTGAATTTGAGGGGGCTATGGATTCGGCAGATATAATATTATATTAGGCAATAACAACAGCTAACAGCACTGTATGGAGATATCAATGCAGAGCAAATTCAATACAGTACAATGAGAAAGAGTCAAAACAATGTGCGAGGAACTGTGACAGCAGTACATAGCGATATAAACAAAAAGGCACATTATTAGCGAGGCTTCAAAGAGAAACTATACCAATGCCAATTAGAAATTTACTGTTAGTGCATTGCCCTCTTACAACACCAGCATGCATATATATATATATATATATATATATATATATATATATATATATATATATATATATATATATATATATATATATATATATATATATATATATATATATATATATATATATATATATATATATGAAAAAAATAACCAGCCGTGAGCAGGTTATTTCCTGCTCACGGCTGGTTATTTTTTCATCCACTTTTTTTTCTTCTTATTTACATTCCATTGGTTCTAATAACTTCCCCTGTACATTCCTTGGCATTACTGTATGTTACATCTCATATACATATATATAGGTAGGTAGATTGACACCATTCCTCAAGAGGAAGGTGTATAACAGCTGTATCTTGCCGGTACTTATTTACGGAGCAGAACCCTGGAGACTTACAAAGAGGGTTCTGCTTAAATTGAGGATGACGCAGCGAGCAATGGAAAGAAAAAATGGTAGGTGTAACCTTAAGAGACAAGAAGAGATCACAGTGGATTAGGGAACAAACGGGGTTTAAGGATATCATAGCTGAAATCAAGAAGAAGAAATGGACATGGGCCGGGCATGTAGCGCGTAGACAGGATAACCGCTGGTCATTAAGGGTAACTGACTGGATTCCCAGAGAAGGCAAGCGGGTTAGGGGGAGACAGAAGGTTAGGTGGGCAGATGAGATTAGGAGTTTGTTGGTAGTATAAATTGAAAGCAGCAAGCACAGGACCGAGTTAAGTGGCGGAACATGAAAGAGGCCTTTGTCCTGCAGTGGACGCAGTTAGGCTGGTGATATAATATATATATATATATATATATATATATATATATATATATATATATATATATATATATATATATCTTAGAAGGGGGCGGCACCTCGACCAGCTGAACGCGAGGTCTGTTAAGGCTTCAAAGCGTTTCCTTCGGTATGAACAGTATATTGTTGCAAAAATATATTACATAGCACTGAAAAGAAAAATGGAGAAACAAATTCAGCAACTGTCGAGAACAGTTGCTACTATAAGCTACCCCCCCCCCAAAAAAAAAACAACATTGATACTGACGCCACTGAAGTGATGATATGGCACTAACGTTTTCTGCCCTAATTAAAAAATTTGAAGAAAACTTGGCTCTTTATTATTTTTGAAGCAATAAAACAGCTTCTGTGAAATTAACGAAAGCCGAGTATGCGTCTCATTAGGCGTAATGAAATCGTAACACGTACCGACAAGCTGCGAGAAGTTGCTGCGAGCTCATGGTTGAAATTTTATGCTCAATATCTGAAGTTACTCTCTCAATTTATTGATTCACTGAATAAATGAGAACAATTTGAAAGACACAATTGCCGCTCTAACAATAACAAAAAGAAAAGGAACGCTTGTAGTAATATTTGCACACCACACAGGCTGAAAGACATTTACACGGAGTATTTCATGGGGTCGTTGTTCCTTTTTACAAACGACTTTCGGGAAAAATCTTGCGGAGGGTCGCTAGGAAGAAAAAGCTCAACGAACAGGCAAATATTGCAAGTGTACTCCCCTTTTCTTTATTTATAGGTTTACTGTATGCTAGGAAAAAATTGCCCTAGAACCAACCGTCCTTTTAACAGAAAGCTACTAAGGTATTTCCTTCAAAGATAGTTCCCTAGTCACAAGTGGCACAAACAAAATTCTACAAAAAAATTTGTGGACGTACAAGTCACAGCGTACAGGGGCCGCTTTTTGAAATCGCGAAGCAGCAATAGATCACCCGGCAGGAAGGGCTTCATTTCTTTGCAGTCTTCTGCGTTGTGATAGTTTCGCCCGTCTGGTATTTCACCAAAGTTAAGTAACACCATATGCTATGCGGATAAACACAAGTATCTAAAAAAGGAAATGGCGTGTATCAGCGTTGCTCAATGTGAAATTCTTCCAAGACATGCAAGTTGAGCAGGCATCAGTCAAACCTCTAACACTTCAGCAGAGGGTAGTGAACGGCACAGTAATATTGAAGGAACATATTCGTTATATTTTCGTATTGAGATACATTCTAGCAAAGATATATAATACCGGTTGCCATGAGAACACTGAAACAATAATTTTACTTAGCACGTAATGATTAGAAATGCGGCAGAATAAAAGAGACGCCGACCAACGTAAAAGTCACAAAATATTTCAAAAGACGATCCGGCCCAAAACGAAAGCGTTGTTCATGTTTACAGCGAACGGCGTAGTACGCCCTTTTGAAGTGCGCGTTGTCACTTGTTGCAAACATCGCGCATACACGCAAGGCTCTCGTACGAGAGCTGAAACATAGTTTCAGTACTTTTGTCGCATTTACTCTTGGCAGGCGCCTCTCTTTTATTCCGCTATGTTGGTCCCCCACCAGACGGTATACCGTCAGACTCTAAGCTACAGAAAGGTGGCCTTATTATAACAGCATTGTAAACGATCCAAGAAAGGGAAATATTTTACAGAGCTCAGTCGTTACATTAAGCCACTGGATTCTTACAAGAGCCACTCGTAACGACCAGCAATTTATTTTGGGACAGCTTGCTGGTCTGCCGTTTGAGAAGCGAGGCGATCCACCTAATCTGTTCATCTTGCTATAAGCCAGGAAGGCGGTGCCTCCTGCTTGCTTAATCGATAATTAATGAGCGTATTTCGTACTTCTTTTTCTGAAAGAAAAGTCGATAATACACATCTGCTAGTTAAACTATACGTGGAACCGAGACATGTCACTAACATGAAATCGAGGAAGAAAAACTGACAAGATAGAAGATCTAGTGGCCAGTCATGCAATGCATTAGAAGCATGGCTTACTGTACTTCATTCATTTTATTTAGACAAAAGTTGACCTAGGCTGAAGGCACTAAAGACATGTTACCTCTGCCTGACTGGAGTCCTTCCACTCCTACATGTTCTCAGTTGCCGTGGGACAAAAAAAAAGTCGGATATATATATATATATATATATATATATATATATATATATATATATATATATATATATATATATATATATATATATATATATATATATATATATATATATATATCAAAAACCACCGTTTATTCAACATCCCCACAAAAACCATGAACTATTTTATTTAATCATTTTTGAACATCGTTTTAATGCTCCGTACGTACTTACTACACAAATATTGGTAAGTTACGAAGCTTGTGTTACAAAGAAGAGCTCACAGCTTCGTCGTTTAGAGCAGTTGGCCTTATTTTTCACACGTTCATCTACATCGTGATGACGAAAACAAGGCGAAACAAAATAAAAAGACGTGAAAGCGCGCACATATCAGCAGCGCCAATAACAAACAAAAAGAAGAAAAAATTTTCGATCGCCAAAACGCTTCTCCGGCGCAGTCAGAATAAAAACACCAACTCGGGCGGCTTCAAGAAGGGTGACGACGACGAGGGACATGAATATTGCAGTGAAGCAACTCTGGCTCCTGATGCTAGTGACGCTCGGTTGCTGATGCTGCTACGTGGCGTGGCACGCTGCGGTGGCGGTGTTGCCTGCAGCCTCCCTCCTTTCTCATTCGATGCGCTTGCAACGAGTCAAAGGAATAAAAAAATAAACTGAAAAAAATGGGGGGGGGGGGGGGGGCGGGGGGAGTGAAGTACGAGCGCACAATCAGGACGAGACGCAGGTGCGTGGTAAAAAGCCTGCGAAGACTTTGCCAACTTTCAAATCACGCACGTCGACGAGCTTTCTCGGCGAGAACTTGCGGTCGTGCTTTTATTCCGTCCAATTTCGGCACAGCGACGAATGATCGAGCAGCGTCGGAAGCAGGCGCGTTGGCGGATCACGCGAAGAGGACAGGTGTCTCCGAATAGGCTGACCCTTTCTTTTTAGGCCTATCCAACTCCCACAAACCTTTCCGTGCAATCAGACTGCGCACACTGGGGCTCACGGTTGTCTAGGTGCTGGCGGGTGCCAGCAAATCCTGGTCGACGAGAACGGCAATGTTCTTCCCTTGGTTTGCCTTCTTACGTAAGTGTCTTTTTCACCCCTTTCATTGGGCTCATATCAAGTGGATGGGGACTATAATGCAGAGATATATGCTAAATGCTGCCTTTCTTCACCTGCTTCAGGCAATTTTTTTGGGGGGGTATGTGGAGTAAGAACTAGTTGTCTACATTCAATCGTGCAAGATAGAACCAATTCGATTCTAGGCCCGCACTTCAGTTAAACGAAAATGAATAAAAAAGAAAGACAGATCGAGTATTCATGTACTTTTATGGGTAAGTGGCGGTGGTATGGCGAAGGCGCTTTTCTACAACATCCTAGCAAACACCAAGGTTGACAAAACCACTGGATAAACTCTCCGGCAAGATCCTAAAGAACGAGAACAAGATGCTTCATTGCAAATTCATAACGAGATGTTTATGGCCACACTCTTATCAGCACATAGAGGCCCTATTTTTCTTGGCCAATGAGGTGGGCTCTACAAAAAAAAAACACGTATTGTGAGCAAGAGGAGGAAGAAGAAGAAGCCGACCAGTGCGGGCGTTAGAACATCGGCTTCCGCTATCTTCAATGATTGAGTGCGGTTTGCCGCCTACAATCACCGTGATTTGCGCACCAACGTACGCACCAAGTTACGAGAATTCCGTGGACACCGTATTTATTTCGGTGGGTGGACTCTTTCTCTACTTTTGGCCTTCTGAAGTGCTTACGCCGCCGCTGCCTCGCTACCCCTAGCGGGCTAAGCCTTGCTCCGGTGAGCCAAGGTGGGTAGGCTTGGGCCTATCCCGCAAGTTTACCCCGTTCATCATGGAAATCGTCGAAGGCGAAGCAATATCGCCTGAAGAAGCGAATGGCCCAGGCTGGATTACGGCGTACAACCGTAAGCCAAGCAAGAGCAAAGCTAACCAATCCCAAGACGCAAGACCAACAAGTACGCGAGGGAGACGTAGGGACGGCGGCCGCACCGCCGAACCGAGAAGCGCGTACCAACGCCTCGTCGCTACCTCAAGACTCCCTCAACTTCCGAGGGACACATATCGCATAATCGTAAGGCCCCGAGATGGCCTCAACGTGGCTAAAATCACGCCGGTGCAGTTTGAGCAAGCCCTGGCGATGGCCGCCGCCCTGGCTCCTCAAGACCTCAGGGAAGACTCTATATGCCCAAATGTCACCCAGAACATTTTTGTAGTGTGTACCCCAATCGAACGAAACGCACGAGCTTATACCATGGTACAGCAACTACGTCTGCGAGACACTCTGTACCGAGTTGCTGTATATCCGGCTCCACCCGATAACACGTGCAAAGGCGTCATCCGAGGCATTGACATTGACCTCACCGATACCCAGCTCCGAGAACTGATCGTCACAAAGCGCAACCCGAGTGCCCTGGAGGTGAAACGCATCAAGAACACCACAGCCGTCACCATCCTGTTCCAAGGAATGCAAGTTCCCAATTATGTATACTGCGGGGCGAGCATAGTTCGATGCACGCTTTTCCGCAGACACACGGAAGTTTGTTACAACTGCGGCAGCCTCGGCCATCGTGCAGACGTTTGCCCTAATCCTAACACAACGTGGTGCCGAAAGTGCGGACTCAAAACCCCACCCGAAAACCACCAATGTAAGCCACACTGCACCCTCTGCGGTGGACCACACCCCACTGCCGATAAGGACTGCAAACGTAAATTTCAAGTTCCGTACATCGTACGCCAACGACGACGCCGACGCCGTCGACGCGGTCGTAGCCGCTCCCGAGGATCGAGTGGAGCCAGCTCCCGAGATTCCAGCGCCACCTCGAGCACCTATGCGACATCCAGGCGAAGCCGCTCCCTCACACCGACAGCGAGACGTCGCAGTGCCCAGCGCAGCCACTCCCGCTCCAGGAGACACTCCCCATCTCGCCAGGCTGAGCTGACATGGGCGGACCGAGTCCAAGGGAAGAAACCACCGCTACGGAGCACGCCGCCAGTCACAAAGGTAACGCGGCCCTCATTGCCAGAGCATGAAAGCGAGGTAGTTACAACTCTACGAGCAGAACTAGCAGGTCTTCGGGCAACCATACAACAGCTCACCACACAACTAAATGAGGCGAGGCACCAAATACAAACTCTCACAGCTCCTAAAGATCCCCCCTCATCCACTGTAGATGTTAGCAAACCTAAACGCAGAGCCCCACCACTCCGCGAAGCGGACACGAATGACAGCGACTCACCAGAAGACACTCTAAACGAAATCTTACGTCTCACGCGAGAAAACCACGATAACATCGACACGCTGTCACGCCGGGTGGAAGCACTAGAGCAAAAAGCCACCATAAAAGCTAAAACCAAAGCCAGAACAGTAGTTTCTGTGGATCCTACGGCAAATCTGCCTGGGCCACCAAATTCAATGTAATCATCATGGCTTCCACAACCCAAAAACACGTTAGAAATTTGGCAGTGGAATTGCGCTAGCTTCGCGACCCGTAAAACCCCACTGCTGCAGTACATTAAAGCGCAACCCAAGAAGCCTCACGTAATATTACTGCAGGAGACCCTTTGTGATACTCTCACATTATCGGGTTACCACCCCATCTCACAACGAGGGGATACCAAGAGAGGTATAGCCACGCTGATTAGCAAGAAATTTGCTCACATAGTACATGAGGTATTACCCACCCGCAGCCGCCTGGAAGCGATACTCGTCGAACTCGTACCAAACCGTTTTTTAAAACAAAGCGTTTTTATCCTTAACGTTACAGCTCCCCGTCAGACTACAGACAGTCCTTCCATGCGCTCTTAACTAAAGCCACAACGCTCGCGCGAAACTCTCCGCTTGTTATAGCAGGCGACTTCAATGCCCCCCACCCGTCATGGGGTTACCCCCAGGCAACGGCTAAAGGCACTAACCTCACGCGAGCAATTGACGACTTGTCCCTCACACTCATCACAGATCACCGATTCCCTACGAGACTTGGAACATCGGTACAACGCGACACTACGCCGGACTTGGTATTTACCCGTAACGTCACAGGTCACACCTGGACCAATACGCAGGAAAACCTGGGCAGCGATCACTTCATCATACGAACCGAACTACCCAACGCATCAGCCCCACCCCGTACATTCACGCTAACGGACTGGGATGCCTTCCGCACCCTCCGCAAAAACAACACAAAGGAATACAACACATTCATCGAACTACTCACCTCACTTCAGGAAGACATAGCCAAAACAACGAAAACAATACAAACAGAACTCGAGGTCCCGAGAATGGACCCACATCTGGCACATATGCTCGAGGCAAAAGCGTCAATACTCGCGCGCTGGAAAACACAACGACTAAACAGACGCTTACGAAAACGTCTATCAATACTGAACCAAGACATTGCCAAATATTGCACGGAGCTCACACGACTCCAATGGCATGAACTCTGCTCGGCGGTCGACGGCCGCATGCGAACTGGGGGTAAATGGAACCTCCTAAAATACATGCTGGACGACTGCGAAACAAAAAACAACCAGAGTCATGCCATAGACCGGCTCCTACACTCGCACAAAAAGATGGGAGGAACAAACTCATCCTTTCTTGAAGAAATCTCCAAACGTCACCTCCCCTTAAACACAGCACAACCCACCGACTACCCAGAAATAGAATGCGAAACGATACCCGAACTCGACGAACCCTTCACGGAGTCAGAAATTCGGGAGGCATTACACAACCTCAACAGCAGATCAGCCCCCGGTCCTGACAAGGTAACCAACCGCCTGTTGCGAAATTTAGACGACCAAGCCATCACACTACTCACAAAAGACATTAATTACATGTGGGAAACTGGCCAGGTACCTGAACAATGGCGCACGGCCACGGTAATCCTTCTCTCAAAGCCAGGTAAACCACTCAACTTCGACAATCTACGCCCGATTTCCCTAACCTCATGCATAGGAAAAGCAGCTGAACATGTCATCCTAAATCGTGTATCGCGCTACATAGAGGATCACGAACTCTTCCCGTTCAACATGGTCGGGTTCCGTCCGCACCTTTCAACACAAGACGTCATGCTATTACTAAAGAAACAGATCTTCGACTCAAAAACGAGAGATGTTCGTGGCATTCTCGCCCTAGACCTCACTAAAGCATTCGACAGCGTCTCACACCGCTTTATACTGGAATCCATTGCCAGCCTTGGTCTCGGTAAAAGATTCCAGGCGTACATTCGTTCTTTTCTGCAAAATCGAAAAGCTCAGCTGCATTTATCGCAACTTACATCCGACACTTACACATTAGGTTCCAACGGGACACCACAAGGGGCAGTCATTTCTCCACTCCTTTTTAACATAGTAATGAAGGGACTATCTGACAAACTCCGCGAGATCCCAAACATAAACCATGCTATATACGCAGATGACATCACCATCTGGTGCCCGGGAGGCTCATTGGCGGAGTTGGAGCAAGCCCTTCAAACTGCTCTCAATACCACAGAAGCCTACTTAAAAAACACTGGACTTCGTTTGTCGCCCACAAAATCAGAGTTGCTACTGTACCGGCAATCTCGCCAAGGCGTTCGTAACTTAACACCCTTAGGTGATCTACCCATAGCGCTACACGCCAAAGATGGGCAGCGAATACCCCGCGTGGACTCCATACGCATTCTCGGCCTCCTCGTCGAGGCCACTGGCTGTCATGCAAGAACAATTAAACATATCACAGCTAAAACCGAGAACATGCTCCGACTCATTCAGCGAGTCTCGGGTCGTAGACGAGGCCTTGGAGAGGCCAACCTTCTGCGCATATACCACGCGTTCCTAATGAGTCACATCAATTACGTCGCCTCTGCCCACAACTGGACGAAGGTAGAAAAGACGAAACTAAACACACTCATGCGCAAAAGCATTAAACAAGTCCTTGGTTTGCCTCAAAACACGAGCACTTCCCGTCTCGACCAACTAGGCATGCACAACGGCATCGATGAAGTGATCGAGGCCCAGACCACGGCCCAAGTGATCCGCCTCTCCTCCTCCAAGGCAGGCCGCCGACTTCTAAGCGAGGCCGGCATGTCCCCACACCCCTGCCTTGAACGCGCAGTAACCCTCCCCAGAGTTGTCCGAGCTACTTACATGGTAACCCCATTTCCGCGAAATGTCCACCCACAACACAACGAAGGCAGACGGCTGGCCCGCGCTCGCGCGATCCTAAACCGTACCGCCGCGAATCGCAACTCTACCGCATTCGTCGACGCAGCGCAATACGGTAACTCCTCCTCTTTCGCACTCGCGGTAGTAGATGGCGACGGAGCCCTACGCTCAGCCGCCTCGGTTAGGCTATCAACAAGCGCCATAGCCGAACAAGTTGCTATAGCTTTAGCGATGACCGACCCCTCACTCACTAATGTCTTCACAGACTCTCGCGCCGCCATTCGGGCTTACGAAACCGGCAACATCGCTCCAGAAGCAGCCCGCATTTTACAAACACGGAAATATACGGGCTCGCACTACCTCTCTTGGTTCCCTGCCCACATGGGCAAAGACGTTCACCCACAACAACCCAACCTCAACGAAATGGCTCATGATCGAGCACGAGAACTGACCCACCGTGACGATCAATCAGCCACCGAAGAGCTGGGCCCAGACGTGCAGTTTAATGACCCACTACTCACCTTCCATGAAATTACCTCCCACTACCGACACAACAGAAGCCGATACCCTTTACCCCATTCAAAACTCGAACGCGCGCAAGAAGTAGCCTTTAGAATGTTACAAACGAGATCGTACCCATCACGGGGCCGACTCAGCCATTATAATTCAGACATAAATTCACAGTGCCCAGATTGCACAGAAGTGTACTGTTCACTCGCGCACATGCTCTGGCAATGTCCCGCGTTACCTCAGGGACCTCTCACCAGTGAGTCCGACTGGGAGGAGGCACTCAGGAGCCCCAATCTCCGAAACCAACTTAAGGCAGTCCAGAGGGCCCAAGAACTGGCGGAACGCCACCACGTTCCCGCCCCGACTCGGGCGTCGCCTACGGTAGCGGCTGCTAGGATGTCCCACGTGGGCACCCTGGTGGCTTAAACTCCTCAGGACCATATATTAAAGTTCTTGACTGACTGACTGATTGTGAGCAATTGATTACCTTGAATGATTGAGATGCTTGTTTCAGTAAAATTAGTACAAAATGTTATCTTTTGGTGTTACTCATTTAAGAATGTATTAATAAAGCTTTGTGATAGCGAAATAACTTTACGATATGTAGGATGCTTTTATTCACATTAGGCTCAATTCAGTTGAAGCTATTGATTTCCTGGAACATAAACCAAAGAAATGTCACGACTACAGACAGAAAGCCTGACAACTCACCTAACAACACTGTGCAGTTCCTACAACACACATATGTGTGCGTCAAAATTATAAATGTAGTAATAATAAAGAGGTGCGGCTGTATCGACACCTAGTGCGTCCTTCCTTTCTAATATTGGTCTTCAAACCTGCGTTGCACCGTAAGTCATTCCACGATCAACACCCAATACAACAAGTATAAACAATCGTATGCTGCTCTCAGATTGGTTGTCGGATTTGTACAATCCACTACGTGTCTATCAAGAAGGCAACAAACCACCCCATATGTAGAGGAGAAAAAGAAGTGTCCTACGCTGTACAAGAAGCACAGTCACAACGTAAGCTGTAGAAGTGGCCTCCTTCGAAATTTGCTGTAAACTTTCCCAGTGCGACTACACTGAAAGTACAGTGGCGAAGTACTCAGCATGCCATTATTCATTTTCATTTGGCGAAGTAGCCAAGTGCACACTATGAATATATAAAGAAATATGTGCACCCATGTAGCGTGCGCACTTCGTTGATTATGTGGCTGGTGATGATAAAGAATAATGGCTTAGCAATTTGTAGTGGCTCCGCAGCTTGAGGCAACATTGCTTGTTAAGCAATTCCCATTAAACAACTCCTCGTGCGATTCTACACCTTTGCCTCATAATATGGCGCCTATTACCGCAAGTGCTCATCCGACGTGATGCTTTTATAAAGATTTCTTTAGTGTTTTTCCTGAAGTGATTTTGGTAACGGAGTGATGTGACTCCGTAATAGAATACTCGACTGCCCCGGAGAATGCCTGGGTTTGATGCAGACTCAAACTGTGCTTTTATTTTGCTTACAATTTGTTTAGCGGGAACGTACAAACTTTTATTGAAGTACATATTTATAGCAACCTGCGCTTAAGTTTGTCTAAAGAATAAAAATTGTTAGGGTTTACCTGCCAAAATTATATAATTATGAGGCACGTCGTAATGGGGCACTCCAAAAAATTCGACCAGCTGAAGTTCCTTAACATGAGCCAACCTTAAGTACAAGAGCCTCGATCGCCTTTGTGTCCATCCAAAATGGGGCTGTCGCTGCCGGGATTCGATCCAACGATCTTCGGGTTAGCATTCAAGCACATGACCGCTTCACGTGATGCTTTCACATGATGGATTGATGCTGATCCACATGATGCTTTCGCAGTGAGTGTTGCATATGTAACGACGCTTGCGATGGCGCTCTTAGGTTAAACTTAGCGTGTTCGATATTCAATAGTTCTCAGCCGTAATTTCCAGTAAATGTTATCTCAACTTACGCATAGGCATTTCAAAAGAGTTGGCTGTTGGGCGAGTTGGTGCTTTCACATAGAAACCAATTCTGTGTGTTGTATTTACAGTTGCGCCCTCACGATGGTTACGTAAATTCGTTGCTGAATACATGCGCTGCTAGAATAAAAAAAAAAGATAGGATGGTACCCAGAGACGAGACAAATGTGGTAGTACATTTAGGTGAATAAGGCTCTGCTTTACTGCCCCTCGCTTGAAAAGAAAGGAAAAAATGAAACTAAATGAAATAGAGACAAAGAATTAAAAAAAATTATTGTGCGATTAGGTGCACGATCTCTCGGAATAAAGGTTTCCATCGTGAAAAAAAGAGAAACGGATAAACCATGCGGTGAACTAGCGCTCCTATGCAGAAAAGACTTCGCACAAATCAGACGTTTTACGAAAGCACAAAGTGGTTTTCGCTTCCTTCTTGACTGAATGTCCAAGGTGAAACCTTTATGGCAGCGTCTGTAAACTCAATGGTTAGGTTTATGATTGTAATTTTCAATGATTGAACGTGTATCTCAAGCACACGTACAAGATACCGATGCTTGTCGCTATAAAGCAACACAGACGACGCTGCATACAGTAAAATTAGCGACAGTACTGTTTGTGTCGAAATTTTCACGTGTCGCAACATTCTGAGGCTCTAATTGTTGATGTAAGACAAGAAAACGCAGTACAATAGCAGTATACGTTAGTTTATTGCACTGTACTGTACTGTACTGTACTGTACTGTAGTCTGCTGTACTGAGATGTGCCGTGCAGTACTGTACTGTACTTTACTTCACTGTAATGTACTGTACTGTGATGCCAGCATATGCAGTAGCACGTCAGTGAGTGTTGCATAAAAAATTTCAATCTGTATTTTCGTTTATATACAATGTGAACCTTAACGGACGCTGAGGGTCACCCTCGCTTTTTCGGCCCTTTTCGTGGGTCCACTTCACGTCAGGTATCAAGCCCGAGAATTCTCATTTACCTCAACTGTGCGGTTACAGCCTTCATTTTCCTCCCAACGTATTAGGATCACATATTCAAGATGGTTGATGTTCGCGAGATTCATCGACATTATTATTCGTGATAACGGTGCCTATCCGCGTTAAAAAACAAAACAAAATATGAGTCTTCTCACGCGATTCATCTTCGTACTTTTTAAGTTTCTTCCTTTGTCCTTAACGTCCATTTATCCTCCCGCCACTTAAATTAGGCTCTACCTCAGGCACATTTTTTGTCTGGAACTCTCAAGAAGATACAAGAGGAAAACTTGGCTTTTCAGGAAGAGGTGGGGATCTATATAAGGCAGCCGTCGAGTTAAAGCCAATAATGCACAAACGATCCAAGTCATGATAGCCTCGCATAAGTGGCCATTATCGGTCCTTCAATAGCCCAACTACCGTCCACCTCCTCGGAAGACAAATGATCGGACAACAACTTCTTAACTCCCCTCACGACAAGAAAGCCTAAAACAGGAGGAGAGCATGAGACGAGAGGTATCGATGACAGACTGGGTTTAAGGCTCGAGTGAGCAGGTCTCCTCTTTTCTTTTTCGCGGGATATACTTTTGGAAACTTTACAAAAAACTAAAAGTACTGGAAATAGGATACAGACGCAGGTCCGGCTGCTGGCCAAAGCACCTGTCCGCGGCGAGTATCACCGGCTTGGCTTGACTTAAATTGGCTGGGCTGGCCGCAAAACAAGCTTGTCCACGTTACCACTGGAGCCCGACACCCACCTCGCTCTTAGAAAGAAACGAGGTTAGATTTTACTTTCTTCGAAAATTGTCCCATAATGTGTCCCCTGCTCCCCTTAAAAGATATCGGCGCAGTGCGGTGCAGGCTCAAAGGAAGCCGACCTTCTTTCGATCGACCGAGCTTTCGAACCACTCCCGCCACCGTAGGAAATCAATCAGCGGCTGCTGCTTCTGCAAGCGCCCTTCGCCTTGCTCTATACGCTGCGATGCCGCGAGATGGGAGCGATATTCTGTAGAAGCGTTGAGGGGAAGCTGGCGCTTCTTCACTTAGAGCTCGCTAGTCACCTCAAAAACGCCGACGGCACAACCTGCGTGCGGCACCATTTGGCAGCCCACGGGGGATCTTACTCGTGGCTTTACAAAGCAATTTTCGAAGCAGGCACTCGCAGTCTTCGTGACATTCAGAGGGACCAAAGTCTCCAGTTACTGTTTTTTTTTTTCAGCGCAGTCATGCGAGATGAAACACGTGCCGCTATTGGAGACACGAATGAGTATTTTCTCTATGCAAATGTGGTTTATTACGAGGAGAGAAAACTGCGCTTGTTGGCGCTCATTGAGAGATAGAGAATCAGTACTTTTATATACAAGGTAGCTTTGGAGCGGCACCCTCGGCGTTAATTGAGATCATCTTTTTATGTTTGTTAGAAACAGCGTTGATCCATATTTGGCCCATTCAGATGACTATTTACCGATAAATATAAATGGACTGATTTCTGTTGAAATTCCTATTATCTATACAACACGCACAATACAAACACCATTCTGTAGTTGAGTGATACAATTATGTGCTTGCTCAATACCCAAGAATAGCAACGCGACTTCGCGTGATGCTAAGACTTGAGTGAGGCAATTGCTACCTGTTATCACGTATCACGGCGTATAATCCCGCAATGCGACGGCTGTTCCGTTTCGTGCGCTCAAACGCCATTTCATACTACGAGTTGTTAAATGATAGAGACTGCGCTCACACTCACTGTAGGTGTATGTCGAGGGTCCAAGTGAAGGTCATTCCAGCATAAGTGATTTGTTAACTAACTACAAAGCTAAAACGTGCGTGTTACTGTGAACCTCGCAACGTGCATGACAGTGAGCTCCTAATAACACGTTTTTAGTAACTGCTACGTGGTTTCTTTTGAAACTTCAAGCTCCTGCTAACAGTGAGGCGTGAAAAATAACACGCAAGTCACAAATAACAGCCTTCGTTACGTCATTGTAGCAGCTGCATTAATGAGGTGACATGTAGGACGTGTCGTATATCCTCTACGGCCGCATAGAGGCACCGCATCGACCGACGTACGCTACTTGCGACCAAAGCTGCCAATACGGGATACCACCAGTGCGGTCGCAATAAAAAAAATAGCAATGAAAAGACACGGTGAAATAATGTAGCGTAATAGCGTGAGTGAAGGGACATCAGTGATCAAGCAATGATTACAAGCGATCTCGTTTCCACTCCGCTCTTCCATTCATCCTCCTCTCCCCTTGCAGCCCAGCTACTCCACTGTGCTCTCGCAAACGTACACATGTAGCGCAGCGTTGGCAAGAGCGAGAATTCTCTTCGTTTTCCCCCGTATTTAGAACTCCGAGCGGCAACGAGTGCTCGACATCGCTCTCACAACGCGAAAACCTCTTTAGAACCAGGTGCTCTCCCGACGGGACGAGCACCTCGATGAGTCTGCGCCACCCATCTCTCTCTTCCTGTCCCCCCATTTACCCCCGTCCCCTTCCCCACACCCTCACGAGTTGCCATTCTGCTCCCCACGGCAGAAGAGGAGACCGCTGCTCACGGAACAAAGCGGTCGCAGCGGGAAAGAGGGGCGGAGGCGGGGAGAAGGCGTGGATCGGGCGTCCGCGGTTGTGGGACGGCGTCCTCCGAGTCCTGACTTACAAAAGGCAATCGGCAAAGTGCACCGGGCAAGCACGCAATTAGCGGAGGGGCGCGCGCCTCAAATGACCCTCTAACGTGTCCTACGTGTCAGCTGCTGCTGTTGCTCCCGAAAAATAAAGAAAGGTAGGAACTTCCCGTCCCTCGCTGCTCCCTGGCGTCCCAGCGCACACAATCCACTTGAACCCCGGGCGCGGCGTGGTCCAAATGTTCTCCCCGGAGAATTTCTTCTTTACTCATCCCTGCCACCGCGCGAGTCACGACGAATGGATGTGACTCCAGAGAACGCGCGACCAACGACAACGACGATGAGGAAGTCGCTCCGTCCGTCAACGTGGGCGAGGGTTCGAAGCATGTCGCGTGCGTGCTTGGGTTGATAGCTCTTCGGGGCAGAAGGACCCGCTGGTGATTGCCTCTTTCTTTCCGCGGTGCCTTGCTTTCTGAACGCCGTTGTTTGCCCTTTATACAACGGGACAATCGTTCCATGCTGCGAGGAGAGTACTCCTACGTGCGTCACCCGTTCACCAGGAAATATTTTGTTTCGCTTGAACAAAATGAGTCTTTCGGGCTGCACGTGAATGTAGTTTCGACCCTACTTCGAAGCTTTGCCGAAAAAAAGCTTTCAGCATTCCGTCGATGTTATTCTCACACTCGAAATGCGGGCGAGGCTACACTACTTTGATTTAACGCCCATGATACGTTGATGCAAGGTGAGCACTGTTAATGTAGAGGCCCGCCTGACATTGCGCATGAATTTAGTCACCCCGAGTCCAGGTGTGAGTGAAAAATGCCACAGGATCTAAGGAAGCCACAACGCCAACTGAATTAAAGAACTCCACTCTTCATTATCCTGAGGCCACTATATCTATTTTCTTGCGATGCCGCCATACCAGTCTTCACGAAATACACGGGAAGACTTCATTGCGGCAAAAGCTCGCATAATTTAGTTCGCTTTTCTAATTGACTTGTTTGTTTGTTTACTGCTTTCTATAAAGATCTAGTTGCTTTTACTTCTTTTAATAGGCGGGGTCGTATTCATGGGTCTGTTCGTCATTTTAAAGGGATGAGTGACTTCCTGATGCAAGAAATGAGCTTGGCAGTAATAACATCTCCACAAAATATATTCGAACGAAAAAAATACCTGAATCTTTTATAAACTCAAGACGATTTGAAAGCGATAGCATGTGTAGTCTTTTAAATGCCGCGCTGTTTTATTTTTCTTTTTGCGCACGAACACCACAAACACATTGTTAACGTGCAGCTTGCTGCCTCAAGCCATAGTATTATTTCCCGTTTCATATATTTATACCGCTTTGTGATCGCACCGAATGCTTCACCTCACGTTATTCGGTACACAGGTTACTTACGTAATAAACTAAAACCATCCTGTGTATCTGCGTGCAGGACATGAAATGATGATTATAGGACAAATGTTTGTAGTGAAATTATGCTGGGACATTAAACACCACTTATCTGTAGAACTACAAATATTGCATTGCACATTTCGATCACCAATTCTTGCAAAGACGTTTTCTTTTTCTGTACAACACAAAACGAACGCCAACAAAACGGTTCCTTCCAGTAACACACTCTGTTTGAGTGGCTGCCATTTATATCTCATGAATGAGGCCTCCCTACCAAAATTTAAGCACGTGCCGCCAACACGTGCCGCACACGTGGATTCTACTGTCAGCCCACACAGTGCCAACGTTGCCCTCCTTTCGAATGTAGACGAACATTTTATGCGCGTTCGTGCGTGTGTGTTTCTGCGTTCCCTACGTTAGGCTTGCGCATCTGCTTCTGGCCCTCTTACTGCCGACTGCCTCGAAATATTTACTGGAGATAGACCTCACCGGAATCATACGCTATGTTGTAGACTGAGACGTCACTGTATCAATAAACATATTTGTGTAACGTTCAAACAAGAGCGAAAACAAGATATGTGGCTTAATTGCCCCCTTTCACACGAGAAGATGGCGTAGAGGACTGGAACAATTCATTCGATCTGGTAGGCTAGTGGTGATGAATCATTCTAAATTTATGGAAGATAAAACAATGTGTCATCAAACTTCTGTCACTTCTCGCGCACTCTAAAATATTTAGCATTGACGCTCCTCTATGAGGTCACTAGTTCATAATACATAATCAGTTCGCGACTAAAAACAACATGCGCTACATGAACCTTCTTTCTTTCTCCCCCCCCCCCCCCCAACAAAAAAGAGAGACAGGCATCCATGAGCTTGAAAAAACTACATTTGGGAAGTTGCATGGGCGCTTGTCTTTCACCATCAAATACGTAAAATCTGATAGCATCATCGCTCGGGACACACGTATGAAGCTTGCGAAAACGAACTGCCACAGCAATTCATGACATCATGATTCTCGACTTATGCCTGTAGCTATTGTTAATTAGATGAGCTTGACAATATCATTCGCAAAATTTAACATCGTCACTCACATGGACGATTGATTACTAGTACCTCTTTTTGTTCACAAGACAGCAAAACAGATTTGACGAGTTTGTCACACGAGCCTTTTGTTTCATAATGCGTACAGTGTACGCAAAGTACAGTACGGCAACATGTTTCACAAAAGCATTTCTAAATATTCCGTATAAAATTGAGCGTTATTTCTAACTTTCCTTGCATTTCTTTTATTCTGTTTGCAGCGCCCTGCTATTGTCCGAAGAGTTTTTTCGCACAGTTTCTCACTTTTGTCAATTGTTCTGCAAAGCAAGCATTTCGTTTTTTAATAGCTTGTAGTTTTAGGCGTTTTTTGATGTCTTATAGCATAGGTAGTATCTTTTTTATGTACAGTTTTTTTTCTCAGATTCTAAGCCTCTTGTGAGTACTTTGTCATTGCGTTTCCCTCCTGTATAGGCCAGCATATTGGCTTGCAGTATCAATAAATAAAAAAAGTAAAGTTCAGAAGAAAGATAATCATGAGTGTCGTGTTTGATGTCAGACATAAAATACATTATATTAAACACTCTAGAACTATTGGATGCGAATGAGCACTGTTATACTATTCAGGACGACTCAAAGAGCAATAGAAAAGAAAAGGAAAAATGTAACCTTGAGAGACAAGAAGAGAGCAGAGTGGATTAAGCAACAAACTGGGGTTAAAGATCGAATAATTAAAATCAAGAAAAGGAAATGAACATGCGCCGGGCATGTAGCGCGTGGGCAGATTAACCACTGGTCATTAAGGGTAACTACGAGTTATAGTGAACATTAAAAATTTCTCCCAGCCATTTCGATTATCGGCATCGAACATTTGTGTTATTCGTTGCCATCGCTGCTAAACAATGGTTAATGTAATAATTTATAATTTTTCTAATTTGTTGAACTGCCAAACTTAAATGCAGAATATGACAGCAGAATAAAACTGATTGAACTTACCCTGGTGTCATGATTTCTTTCTTTTCTTCTTTAGGGCTGTATTTGAGATTTATTTCAACAGAGCACATGATTTTATTTGTTTATTGACCGTCCTTCATTTCTTTTGTGCACAAGCTAATCATTACATGGTAGTGAGAACGGTCGGGCCACCTACTGCTAGAATTTTCTTATGTTGTTCTTTATCTGTGTATAAAAGGTGGAAATAAAGATTGTATTTAATGTATAACCATTAGATTGGGTGATGAAACGCACCTTTTATCCAGGCAACTTCAATTACTCTCATGACAAGTTCCTGCTGTTTAGCTTGAAAAATAAAACCCAAAAGTTCGTCTTGAATTTTATTTCTCACGACCCTGAAATTTACTATAGATTTACTGCACTGGTTCAGGTTCTATGGCACCGCGTCACTGAGCAGCATGTGGAGGGTTCGATTTTCAGTATCCGCTGACGCATTTCGATGACGGCGAAATGCAAGAGTGTTCGTGTGGTACTTAGCCTTAGGTGCACTTGAAAATACTAAGATGGCTAAAGAGAATCATGCACCCTCCACCACGGCGTGTTTCGTAGTAGTGTCACTTTCTTGCGTATTGCATTTCGGTATTTAGGGCTATTAATTTTACTTTTTTAATGCTCACGTATAGATAATTAGGTGCTACGTAAGTGCATTGTACTTTTAATATATTGATGGATATGTGGTGTTTAACGTCCCAAAACAACCATATGATAATGAGAGACGAAGTAGTAGGAAACTCCGGAAATTTTGACCACCTGGGGTTCTTTAACGTGCACCCAAATCTGAGAACACGGGCCTATAACATTCCCGCCTTCATAGGAAATGCAGCCGCCACAGCCGGGATTCGATCCCGCGACCGGCGGGTCAGCAGCCGAGTACCTTAGCCAACTAGACCACCACGGCGGGGCGTATATTTGTACTTTTGAAAGGAAATCTTTTAAACACGCGTTATCATTGTTCTCTCCGCAGCACGCAGAAAATAGTGATCTTGCTTCTTAGGTGCATTTATTATGTACGTACTCTGTCTGAACTTTGCAAGAAGTCAATGGAACTGCAAAAGCAGTTCGCCTTATGTTCATTGAACAATGATTTCGCGGCATATTTCATTTCATTCCATTTATTTACTCTCAATGCCGTAAGGCGTTACAGAGAGGAGGGGTACAATATTAAAAAATCAAGAGAAAAAGACAACAGCGGGGTGGTTACAAAAAAAAGATTTCTGACAGTGGACCTGAAGTGCGCAGCGTCGCTGATGGAGACGATGGAGGCTGGAAGGTGATTCCACTGCACGC
Organism: Rhipicephalus microplus; assembly: GCF_013339725.1. Lineage (NCBI taxonomy): Eukaryota > Metazoa > Arthropoda > Arachnida > Ixodida > Ixodidae > Rhipicephalus > Rhipicephalus microplus. The sequence continues at coordinate 28,554,789 of NC_051169.1, forward strand.
TGGTCATTGGGACAAACGAGTTCACGTAGAGGTTTTTTCGGGAGTTTGGCACACCAACTTTTAACGGATGATCAATGCGGGATGACACGTATGATGGAACTGAAATAAGGGATTGTTTTATGGTCTGATTGGTGTAAAATATTTTATGGAAAACACATAGGCGGAATATCATACGACGGGTTGCAAGATCAGGTAGTTGTACTACTTGTTTCATGTTAGTGACACTGGATGACCGGGAATAATCAGAGAGAATGAAACGAGCGGCCCGATTTTGGATAGCTTCAAGTGTGGAGACAAGATTGGCAGAATGTGGATCCCATACAGAAGAGGCATATTCAATCTTCGGCCGTACAAGGGTTTTGTAAAGCTGCAGTTTTAATGAAGTGGGAGCTCGAAAGAAATTTTGTCGAAGGAAGCCGAGCATGCGGTTCGCATTATTGCTAATATATTCAATGTGCGAGTGCCACGAAAGGTTATCTGAAATCTGAACGCCCAGGTATTTGTAGGTGGTAACCGATAATAGAGGGGAGCCACTCAGGAAATATGTGTTTACAGGGGTGTGCTTGATTGTTCGAGTTAACCTCATATATTTGCACTTATCGACGTTTAGTTTCATTAGCCAGATGTTGCACCAGGCTGAAATTGTGTTAAGGTCGGTTTGAAGTTGTGAGGGATCAGAAGGTTCACATATATTTCTATATATAACACAATCGTCAGCGAAAAGACGTATTGATGAGGTTATGGTATCAGGAAGATCATTAATATAAATTAGGAAGAGAAGAGGCCCCAATACTGATCCCTGAGGGACACCAGATGTAACAGGACAGTGAGGAGATTCATTATTATTAACGGCTACATATTGAAAGCGATTCTGTAGAAAACATTCAATCCACCTTAAAATATGTCTACCAAAGAGAAGCAATATCTTTTAAACGTGTACTTTCCGTTCTATGTTCAGGAAATCGTAAAGCCTCGGCGGTGCAGTGGCTATGACGCTCGTCTGCTGACCCGAACGTCACGCTTTCGAACCCGGCAGCGGCGGACGCATCTCAATGGAGGCGAACGTTAGAGGCCTATGTACTGTGAGGTGTCAGTGCACTTTACAGTACACCGGATGGCCGAAATTGCTGGGGCTCTCCACCACAGTGTCCTTTGTAATCAAATCGTGGTTTTGGGGCGCGAAACCCAAGTCGTTAATATTTTACAGCGAAGACTGTTATGAGATCACAAGGGTTGCGTACGCCGTTACTTTCTACCACTGCCGGTGTCCGTAACCACAATCGCGCAAAAGTGAAAAAAAAAAACTAAGTAAATAAAAGACCACAAAGGCAAAATGGGATTCGGATCTGGATCCCTGCATACTAGCCCAGTATTCTACAACTAAGCTACGCCGGCGTTTGGGACTCCTTTGCAAACTGATCCTAGGCGGGCTTCATGTCGGGGAAGGAATCAAATGAACGTGTGTCATAAAGAGCTTTAGAACAATAAAGGAACAGCAAGGCGTCACACAAGGCGAATTGCGTAAAGTGGGTCATCGAATGATACAACCTGATTAAAATAGCGCAAGGAATATTTCTGCATCTTAGTCAGCCGCAGCATAAAAAATGCACAAAATTCCTTGCGAGTGTGTAGCAGGTACCACGCTTCTCTGAAAAATGACGAAGGATGAAATAGTGAATGCCTCCCTACTAAACAAAAAATAACAGCTTATCCACGGAGTGCATGATGATGAGTAGGGCGAAGTGTTCTTCCGTCCGTTCGTTCTTGCTTCGCTCCGTCGGTGCATCTGTCTGTGCGTCCATCCGTCCGTGTGTCCGTGCTTCCACCCATCTGTGCGTCCGTCTCTGCATCCATCCATCTGTGCGTCCATTCGTGCATCTGTCTGTCCGTCCGTCCATCCATCCGTCCGTCCATCTAGTGAACATTCCAAGTACCGCCATCTCGCATCTTTTCATCATATCTACTGCATCTACAAGTACCGCCATCCAGCGGACAATTCAAGGACTAAACGAGAGATGGCACTCACGCACTTTCTTAGAGCCTGCGTTTTCAGCCTACTTCCCACCTTTCACCACCTCTAGTTCATGGCTATATACTAGTTCACTATATTCATGGAACTGCGGCCCAACGCTCACCATACCTTGCTAAAACCAAGGAGGTTACGCCCAGTGAGTTTAACGTGGCAACCCTTTCTGGTCAGATAGTGCTCAAAGTGCGTCCTTTCTGATACTAGTGTTTCCAATAGGCATAAAAATTAAGGCAAATCTTATTACAGAATAAATCACTAATATTCGTCTCTGTAAGTTATTTCATGAGAAAGAACTAACTTTTTCTTGAGCGGGTTTCCTCCTCAATTGAAAAGGGTGCGCGCGTGCCGCTCCTCTAGTCCGGCAATGGAGGTGGCTACCTACTACTACTATTACTACTACTACATACATTACGGACACACGACCCACTGCATAGGGAGCTTCGCCCTCAAAAATTATGATGATTTATGGCGTAGTGGGTACCCTGCAAGCATGCTTGTAGCAGTTAGCCTAATAGTGTTTCAGGAAGGCTCTGAAAGGCCGCTGTTGCTGCTTTCACTGTTCGTTCGCTGTGACTGTTTTCGCTGTGCGTTCCACGCAGGCTTGGCGTTTTTTTTATTGTGAAAGCATCGTTTCCGCTGACACGGGTCTTCGTTCGACACCGCGTCCAGCCAGCATGATGCTAAGGCCCGCATGCTGCGCGCGCTCAACAGCCGCGGTTAGTTCGCAGCTACGGGCGCACGGCGACTGTTCATCGCGCAAGCATGTCACATGGATCCTACTCCTCTTGCCTTCCTCCTCTGCATCCACTCGAACGTGACGTCACGTGCGCGTGATCTGCGCACGCGCAGAGAGGCAAGGGCGCTAGCTCGGGTTCACGCCCAGCCCGCGCGCACTTCGTGCTTTCCCCCACAGCGCCGCCAAGCGACGCGACGTGCCTGCGTTTCCTTTCCCTCTCACCAGAGGGCAATGAAGAGTGAGCTCGATTCCCCTTCCCGTAGATCCCGAAAAAAAGCAAGAGTGGCGGGAAGAAGGGAAGCATCGGGGGCAGAGAGGGGGAGAGGAGGTTCCTCCGACAGCTGTCGTGGTGGAAACCGTGCGCTCTCTGCCACTGCTGCTTTCGAGAAAGAAAAAAAAAGAGGAAAGGCTGGGGCTGGCGTGGCGCTCGCGGAGGAAAGGCCGCCACGAAGACGTCGGGTCGTCCCGCGCCGATCGCGAAAAAAGGCGGTGCCTCTGAGTTGCCAACTCCACAAGAACCCAGGGCGCCTCCGTCGTCGGGTGCTGTTGTGGGGCTCCACCGTCGCGCGGCGCAGCTCGGCTTCGACGACGCTCAGTACCATCGCTGGTACGGTGCTCGGCTTTTCCCCTTCCTTCTTGTTTCGAGGCACAGCTGAAGCGCCACCCTGTGAATCGTGCGCGCGTGCGACATTAACCAGGTTTCTCCAATGCGTGCTGCACAGAGACCACGACATTCATCAGTGAAGCGATACCAGTGAGACGAATGGAGAGCGGAAAGAAGGGGTAAAGGGGTTACGAAACTACGTTGAAGGAGAAGGACGAGAAACAAGGAAAGCTCGCCAGTTCTTCGTGCTTGAATCTTTTCATAGGCAGCGTGAAACTTCTACGAGTATTGTGAGATTCACGTGAAACAGGCCATCGTCGTGAGCTCTCCTTTGCGGGAGACCAATAGTAGCCGCTTGCCCTCCGCCCAGTACGGGCGGCAAAGACCAGCCGTGTATCAGAACGTGCGCCCGAGGGGGCTCGACTTTGGCTGCGAAGGCGGCGAACGATGCCGCGCAAGCGGCGCGAGTTATGAGGCGGGTGGTGGCGGATGTCGACTGAAGTGATCGGCGCCGGAGAGGCGGCGAGGTTTCTGCGGTGCGCGGTGTGCGAGCACGGCCGCCACGACGAAGCACGAGGGCGGTTCGTCGCTCAACTGGGACTGCATGGCAGCCATCATGAACGGCGGCAAGCAGCCGGCCTCCATGCCGCTGCCGCCGCACCTGGGATCGGCGGCGGCCGGCTCCTGCTTCTCGGGACGATACTCGCCCACGTACCGAGCCGCGCCCCCGGACCCCATGCGAGCCAGGCACTGCGCCATGGCCGCCAACGCCGCCGCGGCACCCGTGAGTATTGCGTGTCGAATGAACGCCGTTTGCCGCTGTTCCTAAGGTCCCGTATGTTTTGAATCACTCCGCAGCGGACAAAGTGACACCTTTGGAATATACAGTTTCCCATGGCTGCTACCCTTTTTCCCAATAATCGAACGTTGGTGCCCTTCAATCAATTAGAAAAAGAAAACTGCTCAATTTTAGCGACATAAAAAGGAACAGAAGTAGATAAACTGAAACAGTTAGTGCCAGCAAGTTCTACTTAACACTCAAAAAACACCATTGTGATTCCTTGAACTTATAGTTGAAGAATTCATAATTTTTTAAAGATTTCTTTTCTTACTAAGATGCGGGCGCTTTGCGACAACAGAAAAGTTTGTTAGTAGGACACATTACTAAGTATTTTTGGTATTGCGCTCTTAAAATTCAGGGTCAAGAAACTGTCAAGCATATATAAAACAAATAACTTGTTTAAACGCAAATGGAGAAGAAGATAGGGAGACCAAAAAATAAATACAGTTACACAAAGCTACTAGACATGCTGTCTTTAAAGCTTCGTGCTTGCTGATAATGAGTTGAATGAAAACCTGCTTTCAAGTGGCTTGTTATACCGTACCTAAAACAGTAAAAGTGACCGCAGCATGCCGTAACAATTGAATAGTTTATTATCGACAACACGGGCTAGCCATAAAATCATGGGCCTGAATTCAGTTTTTTCTACGCAAAGGCTCACACGAGCTCAAACGAATGATATTGTCACATGGCGGTGACGATGCTTTGCTGTATGAAACCGCACTTATATGTTTCGGCTTTCGGGATGGAAGTGAAGGTGAGGTGCTTCCGGACTTAAGTGTCTAGCAGGTAGGCGTTTACTGCATTGCTCTTTTCTGTACGGAATTCACCTGCGGTTCAACTGCGTTAATGATCTGCCCGGTGGTTATGCTTTATTACGTGACATGTTGATTTCAGATGGGATGAACGCTATTACTACTCATCAATACCAATTTACCTAATAATGAAGCTCTGGCTGTCACCTTTTACACCAAACCAGCAGATTTCTTGCAATGACATGATGTGAAGGCAGTATCTATATTTATTGTATTAACGTTGACAACGAATTCACTGCATTATCTAAATTCCGCCAGAAATATACTTAGCCTTAGTGTGCTTTATTTAAAAGATGACACCTTTGCAAAGCAGCTTCCTCGATCAATCCTGCGTGTGGTCACTGAAATCTACTGCTGCAGTCTTCTCTACACTTCACTTCTTAATATTACACCTGGTGCTTAATTTTTCTCTATTATTTTTATTTCTGTTGTTATTGATATCATATTATATACAAAGACATCACAAAGCACTTCTAGCTTGAAAGCTCAATTTTTTCGCCCTCTCCAGGTGGCAGTTGCCAGCTTCCTGTCTCCCTCTTTCCCCTGTGTCTTGGTGTTTCTGTGTTTGTAAATCAAATAAATAAACAAATCCCGAAACCATAGGCGCTAATCCTACGCTTATTACAATCTCACACGCACGCAAACCTTGCTACGCTTCACGTTTACTATCCCGATGAGTACCCCAGCGACACGTGCCCCTCGTGTGGGCACATGGTGACACTCGCACACATGCTCTGGGAGTGTATAAACACTCCTGTCGACTCTACCTTAACAAGTAGGAGAGGTCCCTCAGAAGTTCACTTATCGACGACTAGCAAGGGGCCGTCCAGCTGGCCCATGATGCGGCCGCCAGGTATTCCCTGCCAGTTCCTACGTGGAAAACACTCGCTACGCGCTAAGCGCATCCTGCAGGACAAAAATAAAGTTTTTCCATTCCATTTCTTGTCATCCTCCAGAGAGCACCAGCTCATTTCATATCCGAGAAACCCGCAAATCATTGAGTAGATGCCCTGTAAAGCGTGCTTCGCTGTTTGACGATTCTTTGTGTGGCAGAACTTACACCATAAAAAGTAGGGTCAAATGGGATTGCGTAAATTCATGAAAGTGGTAGTTCCGCGTGAGATAGTTGACATTTCTGAAATATCAGGAAAATGAGTGAACATTGGTTACGAAGTGATATTGAAACAAATAAAAAATAAAATATAAATCCAAAGCTCGAAGATAAGCACATAGATATTGGGCAGTTTGATTCAGTCTCTGGTATTCGGCTTCTGTGGAACTATCTTTTTAATCTGAATAATTCATTATGGCTATTCCGACAATAATCTTACTTGAGATGCAATGGTCTTGCTTTTTAGTATCATAAGTAAATAGAAAAAAATGTGTTGTATTCAGTGAAGAAAGCGTTCAATAAATGAGAACTTCAGCACAATATGCTGCTCTTGAGGTTCTTTTTATTTATGGTACTTTTACCTGCATACCAAAACGCAGCAGCCGTGGGAATATACTTTTGGTACATTATAAGTTTAATTCGAGCACTGGTAAGCTCACATATCACTGAAGTTTCTATGGATATAACAATATATAAACAAAGTCGCCTGGTTTCGCTTTTCCGCATCTTTTTTTTTTCCTTCTATTATTCTTGTGAATGTCACTCCGTTCCTTTCCTAGCTGCACAATATCCTTCAAAAAGTGAAGCTAGGCTATCGATAAAGATGAGGATGGAAACGGGCACAAACTAAGCTATCGCGTTGTATTGAAGACAAAGCTCAAGCGCCCCCTATGTTTGTTTGTTTTTGTTTTTTTAACAATTACACGCTTGGATTAACAAATGACTATTGTTAACAGGTAATTTAATCTCTAGATTAAAGCCACACTAACGCATTTATTATACGACAGGGTCAGTAAGCTGCGTACAGCTTGTTTTCAAGCCTTTGGAAAATTTTTTTTTTGTTATGCGGCCGCATTTCGCATGTGGTTAGCCAGCAGTACTCCTTAAAAGTACTGACATTTTGCAAGCATAATGCCAAGTGTCTTTAAACAATGGCTACTTATCACTGAAAAAAAGTGATCGAGTTCAAAAGAGCAGAAACTGAACCATCACAGCTACCGGGTGGGAAAAAACTGCTATCTCACTGATGCAATAAACTCAAGCCTTAATGCGAGCTTCACGGCATGAAACGTAGTTAATGGGACTAAAGATTAAAAAAGAGAAAGCAGGGGAAGCTGTTATGCCTAGGTGCGCTTAAAGTAGCCGTGCGTAAATAACCTCTGTTTATCTCCCACTCGCATCCATCCTTCTTCCACCACTCATTTGCATTCGTCGCGCGTGCAAAGAGGCGAGACGCACGTACCCAGTGCTGCCTCTGGGAATGTCACGCTCTTTCACGCCTCGACGACGGCGTGAATAAATCATTTACAACACGATGCACTATTAAGTAACAATCTCCCACGTCGGAGTACGAAGACTGAAAGGACCGTTAGCAAGCAGAGTGGAGTCAAATTAATTATAAAGCAAGAACAAGTGGCCTTTCTTTATCTCTTCTTCTCGCGAAAGAAAAGATTGTCAGCTACGCAGCCAGCCAGTTATGTTGACACTTTTCTTTCTTCACCCGCTGAAGAAGCTTGCATTTTTTTTCTAGATGAGCGCGAAACTGTTTTATTGCTAACCAGTTAGACCTGAATTGGCGTATAAGCAAAATTGTTCCTTTAGTAAGATACGTCCTGCTTTAGTTAACTTTAGAAAAGAACTTCTGTTTTGAGAGCTCATTTCATTCTCCTGCACTGACATGTGTGCTGTCATGAGCAGCTGGCGCCTAGTAATAGCAATTACTGACTTGTTATGCGCAAAACTCATAAGCTCAATATCGACAAACGCGGGATGATTAGGAAATTACATCCACGCTGGACTCCGTCACAACAATTTTAATTAGTAAAACGTGCTACATAATTCATGCAACAGCAGAATAAAAAATACCAGCCACACTTCAGCTATATATTCAATTGTAAACAAGAACACAGTTTCATAATTGTGACGAAGATGGCAACACCCTCAACCTTCACCACTGATATCGAGCGTGCAATATCAGAACACACGAAATAAAATGTACCGTCATATATGTGCTGGTGGATAATGAATTGTGGTCATTGCATATGGGCGAAGAAATATGATTTAGAGCTTTTTAGGCACATTTGTCTTCTCTTCTCTTTCTATTTTACGTTCTCAGTATTAGTCCCTCAAAAGATATTTCATTAATGTGACCTCCACATTGCGTAGCGTTTTCTACCGCGCACATAAGCCCTCACAACACTTATTGTTTAAGATAATTAGAAATTGTGCCTAAAGATTTCAAATCCACAACCATATCCTCCGATTTCACCATTTTTTTCCTTTTTGTCACACCATCATTCAACTTATCACGTCAATGTTAGTTCCAGTTAGCCTTAGGCTCAAAATTATTGTGGGGAAAGAAACAATCTGGGTGATCCTATGATTTCGTGGATATTGATGTTGGTGGTGATGTTGCTAGAGGCGGCTATGGCCTGGCAAATCTGGCTGGCAGTTTCTGCACCGGAGCTTCTATTTCGAATAATATGCTCACCAAATGTGACTTAAACTAGTCTCTCTAAAATAAGTTTAACAGACACTTCCTTGTGAACCGTCCGCGCATCTTGTGGAAACATGGTCTGTCCAGGGAAATTGTGCCAACCCTCTCTTTCCAATCTTTCCATGAGGTTTCTTCTTTATTTGATTGATTGATTGATTGATTGATTGATTGATTGATTGATTGATATGTGATGTTTAACGTCCCAAAACCACCATATGAATATGAGAGACGCCATAGTGCAGGGCTCCGGAAATTTCGACCGCCTGGGGTTCTTTAACGTGCACCCAAATCTGAGTACACGGGCCTGCAACATTCCCGCCTCCATCGGAAATGCAGCCACCGCAGCCGGGATTCTATCCCGGGACCTGCGGCTCAGCAGCCGAGTACCTTAGTTACTCGGCTGCATTGTCCCTAGACCACCGTGGCGGGGCTCTTCTTTAATTGCAAAAATGCTTGAAGTTCTATACAAGGTGAAGTATATGTCCCACTTCCTTACATTTCCTGCAATAAGAAAAGCTACACTGTAAAAAAAAAAACAAGTGAAAAGGGTCTCTTTTTGTCCCCCAACTATAACAATCATCCGGCTTTCTTGTGCTTTCTTTCTTTAAAACTCGGTGCTGGCCACTTTTCTATCAAGAAAGATATGCCACGCTGATAACACGCATGTTGTTTGGGGTCTGAAAGTGCCGGAAGCGTAGTGATAGTGCAAGAAATGGAACGCAAGACAGATGGTGATTACTGTTACGGGACAAAAACGAATACCCTTTATACTCGATCTTTTCTGAGTGTAGGACTTCTTTCATTGAACACCCAAGGAGTGCAGGCAAATCTCTTTTTTACCCTGCAAAGCAAAGTTGACTCGGCGTGGGCGAGTCCTCGTACTACGCAGGATTTGTGGGGCAAATTACATAAAGAACACATTTTTCATTAACGATCAGTGGTGCATCCAGTTTCCTTTAAAGTTGGACCTAATTTGACACAAACGTTACAGGAGTGTAGATATCTTGGGCAAATGTCAGTAAAAATGACCAAAATAGAAAGATGTTTGTGATTGTGAACTTTTTGCTGCAGTCCTAAGATAAGCCTAAGATAGGCATGGCATCGTGTAAGGGGGAAGAGGGAGGAGATAACTACAGAACACAGTGGAAAACAGAGGGATCTTCTTCTCGAGATAACTATACCCCAACCACCAAGCGCAAAGTCGGGGGCACCTCTCTCCCCATCAGAAAAATTCGGCAGATCCCACGTGTCGTGGAAATCGACGTTATGTGGAGAACGCGGAGGGAAGGCGACTGTGGTGTAATTTTTGTTTTTTGTTTTTGAGCGAGACGTTACAGAAATGACGCTAAACCAATGTACATATATTACACGCGCCGACATGTATGTTGAGCAGCACCATATGCTTTATGTAACCAGTTTACAGTATCGTAGCGGGGCCAAGAGCGACATGGTATTGCCAACATGAAAAGCGATAAGCTGAAATGTAGCAGACGAGTCTGGCGTTCGGCCTATTGGTACATAGCTTGTAATCAAAAAACCCAGCCTTCAAAAAACACGCACACAAGAATATTGTGTGGTGTTATATTTCTCCTCTCCTATAGGTGTTTTTTTTTTTTTTTTTTTGAAAGCTGGACTGCTTCGTACTATAAAATGCACCGCTTGTGCTTGGTAGAATGGTAGCCCTGCATAGTGCTACGTAGACCAACTTCAATGAATGACGCTCAACTACAATTTGCCGCTAACCCGACGTGACGCCTGTATCATTGGAGTACGTGTGTAATGTAATGTTTATAAAATTAGGTGTGAACGCACTGAAACCACAATTGACGTTTCACCGACAATACGCCTGCGTAGGTTCTTAGCAGTTCTGAGACCTGGCGTGACTCTGTGGAAGAATACCTGATATCCACGCGGAATCTTCGAGTTTGATTTCTGCTGGGACCATAAGATATATCCTTTGCATTCGTCGGATCAACGCTGCCGATATCTGTTTTTCCTAAAGTGCTCGCATATAAATGACCAATCCCTGTCCTCGCCGTATACGGCGGCCCGAGGTATACGGGTGTGTGTCTCGCGTGTCTGGAGGAAAGGGTTTCCCGTCATACACAACAAGATTCCCGCATTATTCATGTCATGATCCAACAGTCATAATCGCCAGACCTGCTTACCCTGCTGTACTAATTTTTAGTCGACCCCAAGATAAGGAGGTGGTCACGAGAGCATCCAGGCACAGGTGCCAGGCGTGATAGATAGATACGTAGATAAAAATGTTCGAAGTGTCCGCAGTATGAATAAATAAATAAATAAATAAATAAATAAATAAATAAATGCTTTGAATTCGAAACCGAAGCGTACATAGCGGTACTGAAAATCGACCCCCAAGTTGCAGTAATAGAAATGCAGTTTTTACTACTTTAATACCACGGCAGTGCTTCTTACGAATTTTGGAATGTATCACTTCGAAGATTTTAAAGGGGGTCAAAAAACTTTTTTTTTTGGGGGGGGGGGGGCAAATAACAAGCGTTGAAGCCACAGTACATGCAAAAGACCCGAACAGCATTTTGAGTTTTCAGTCAAACATGCTATTTCTCGACTGTGGAGGGAACCCAACGAATTCCTACTGGAACTTCGCGTCAAGAGCATGGCAGCGATGATTGGGGAGACACAATTCTGCCAGGACCGAACTGACCCGATTTCGAAGCAGTTGATGACGTAATTATAAATAAATTACTATCGTTTGCTTCCCATCTCACCCACACAACAAATATTGACCATAATATCGCCCGTGTTAGCACGCACTGCTCAAACCACGAAAATTCCGAAAGTGGAGGGTCCGGCGTTTCTGTATGCATCTCCAAGGTCGGCAACGCATCAGCTGACGAAAATGGTCAAATGCATGCTCATATAGAGGTGCGTGAGTGAAACACTTGTCCTGGAATATATATATCATCTGCTCAATTAATGAGTGTTCAAAAAGTTTTATTTTTCATCCCAGAGCAGCTTATAGCGCACATGGTTGGCGCTCCTCTCCACAGTTACCCATCAAAAAGCCACAAGAACATTAGGAAGCATGCATGTTTGATGAAAACGACCTTCTGCGTCCTTTTGTAGAATGTACATTGTGTACTTTGTTGTTCTTGAGTACTTTGTTCTTGACCAATTTAAGTAGCTTAACATAAAATTAGGCAGATCCCACGTACTTTGGGAACCGATTTTATGCGAACCATGGAGATAGAAGGTTCATGGACTGATCGATATGTGGGGTTTAACGTCGCAAAGCCACCGTATGATTATGAGAGATGTTGTAGTGGAGCGCTCACAAAATTTCGACCACCTGGGGTTCTTTAGCGATGGAGAGAAGGTGACTGTTGTAATTTTTTTTATTGAACGAGGTGTAATAAAATAAATTATTTTGTATACTTCATGAACTTCGAGGCAATATAGACTATCTTATTCATGGGTCAGTTAGTTTTGTGTGGCTCTGTTCGAACCGCTTTAAAAAATACAGATTCAGAATGATCTTTAAGTAGCGAAGAATTCGATTCCAAAGATGCATTGTTCGAACATTACAATTACTAAACAACAAATTCTAGAGGTTGCCCGTTATATTTACTAATCGAGTTCCCCGCTTCCTCACCCTTGAAAAACTAAACGGAACAATGGTTTCTCAGAAGGGCTCATTTTATAGTGAACACATAAGCTGGACTGCGTATCTAATTCGAGAAATAAGTACACTGCTGTCCTAGTCCAAGAAGCAAGCGAGAGCCAGCGCCGGTTCATGGCCGCTGTAATTGAGCTTAGCGTGAATAATGACAACTGACTCCAAACGTTCCGCACACATGCTGACATTTTTCGAAAGTACCAAAAAAAGGTTATACATTCGTTTAACCATGAAAAAAAAAATGCATAATGCCAAACATAGCACGGTGACTTCCACAGCAACGATTCACGGGCACAAGCACGATCCTTATCAATCCTATAGTGTGCGAACAGCCAGAAAGCACCATGTGTGAGGCGCTGAATGCCTCCGGCCTCCCCTCTCACTCTTTTGCCAGGACACGTCGTGCTATCTAGTGGCATATCTGTGAAGTTTGCGAATACCCAAGGATACATATTTAGTCATCCAAGTTTGAAGAGTTGCATTTCCGATGAAGGCGGAAATGTTGTAGGCCCGTGTGCTCAGATTTGGGTGCACGTTAAAAAACCCCAGGTGGTCGAAATTTCCGGAGCCCTCCACTACGGCGTCTCTCATAATCATATGGTGGTTTTGGGACGTTAAACCCCACATAGCAATCAATCAAGTTTGAAGAGTAACGAAAAACCACGGCAGTAGTCACTATTATTGGGCTGCACTGGCTTCACGATCGACCCACATCTCCAGCTAGTTATGTGCCTGAAAGAGATGGCCTAACAATTGAATGCCGCTCGTACTAAGTGGAAGCGAAAAGTCGAAGAAAAATCGCTGGGTGAGCGTTTATTAATGCGCTGAGCTCTCCGGTTGATGATTGAGTTAATCGCCCTGTTCTGCGCCTGTTATCTTAATTTGTAATGTGGTTAAAAGTAACCACTGAGGGAGCACTCGAAAAACAGAGATGCCTTTAAACCACTTGCCCCCCTTTCATTTTCTATACACTCGTTTAAATACACCTGGGTTGTCGATGATGCTGATGCAGAATACAGGCTCTGCGGCAACAATTCACGTTGCACGCACGATGTGATAAGATATGACTGTCTTAATATAGTGTTCATGTCAGCGTGCGTAATAATTGCTGTAGAACACATGTACGTTTGCGAAAGTGTAATAAAAGGGCAACTGTAGTGATCTTGTTTGGCAGGTCATCGGCACGAAAGAAGACATATCATGCGAAAAAAATGTTTTGTGTTGAATTCACGTAGCTCTGCAACAACACAGTTCGTCAATCATTCCACTTCAATAACTCGAGATATTCAATCATATCCCTTAAGTAGGGACTAATTTTGCGGTCGACTGAAATGAGAAAAAACTACAATTTACGGGTCCCTTTCATTGGTTGAACACCGCATGGTCGCATGATTAAACGGGCCATGACCAACAATTTGTGGTTTTCAGCGAACCAAAAATACATTGTCGAGAGTATGCTATGCCTGTACATGATGAAAAGTGGACCGTAAAAATTGATTGTTCAGTGCAAAACAAGGCTTAGATATTCGTCGGCCATAAACCTCGCCCATCGCCGGCGAATGCGATTTGGCCATGACGTCCACGACGTCATGCGCTAAACGGAGCAAACCGATCGTCTCCTACCAAAGTTTCAGCCGCCGAAAATCATTTTATTTCAGTACGAAGCGGAAGAAAGAATAAAGTACCTGGAGTTCAAGCTCAGCTGACACAAAAAAAAAAAATCGTTCGCCGGAATGAAGACACTCAGTCAGCAAGCTGCTTGTGACGTCATGGCTCGCTAGAGCACAAATTTAGCCCGACTCTCAGTTCGCTCGTGTGTTTATAAAAGTATTCAATTACAAACTACGTGGTCGACCAAATGCACGGAAGTTTCGAGTGTTTGCTTTAAGTGCACAAGGACGAACCCACGTAACGCAGATTACGACTGAAAATTGGGTGTCATGGTCCCTCTGAATATACAGTAATGATATTGCATTAAGCATTTTACAGCGAGAGCTGTGACGGGATCACACAACACCGACGGTCACGTGCACCGTAATTCTCCGCCGCCACCACCGCCAGTGTCCCTAACCACTATCACGCGAAATAAGAAATAAAGAAAAACTTAGTAAATATACGTGTTGTTATGGTGCCTCAGATATGCGCAATAATTGCTTTTTAATTGACAATCACACACGTATGAACGCTCATCCTTAAGCAACATTGGTGGGCACTGCGGATGGGGTCGGCCGTTCGAGGCATCGGCTGGTGCTGTTTAGAGTACCCGGTTCGCGGCAACGGTGGACAAACAGACAAATGTACAGACAGGCAGACAAATGTACAGACAGACAGACAGACAGACAGACAGACAGACCAAAGTTTTTGCGTCGAAGGTTCCGAATAAAGACTATCGTCTTCAATAAAAGACCCCCAACGACACAATGCATCGATCCCGGGTCACCTGCGTGCAAGCCCAGCATTCTACCACTGAGCCACGTCGTTGCTTGAAACTCCGTAGCGAATTGGTCTTAGGCATGCTTAACGTCGGGAAAGCAATCGGGGTAATACGAGTAACAAAGCGTTTTAGAACAGTAAAGGAACAAGCCGGCGTTACACAATGCATGCGAATTGCGTTACGAGTGGGTCGTTGAATGCTGCAGCGCCTTTACAAAAAATGCAGGTATGATTCTTCATCGCCGCCAGTCAAAGCATCAAAAAATATGCAAAAACATTTTATTTGGAAGTGTGTAGTGAGTATATCACGCTTCTCCGAACAATGATGAAGAATGGCATAGTGAATGGCTCCCTACAACACAAAAATTAGGATTATTTAGGGGGTAGTAGGTTAAAGTGCTTGTAGAAGTTACCCCAGTGATGTCCGAAAACGACCCTGAAAGGCCGCCCTTTCCAGCTTTCGCTGTTACTGTGCTGTGCGTTCTACGCTGACCTGGTGGTTTTGGCATTCAACAAACGTTCGTTTATTCCGCCTTTAGTAAACGTTAGTCATCGTCGAAGAGGCATAGAAGTTCGCAAGTAAATACCATAGGGCCAGAACGCTGTTCACTGCTCTTCCGAAATCACCGACAGGTAGAGGCGCTAAGATACTCTGTCGTAGAAAAAAAAAGTCGCACGATCGTCTATGCAGTTGTCTTTCAGACGGCTCGAAAGTAAAAGCCTTTCTTTTCTTTCGCAATGCATTGTATTGACTCCCTTCGCCTTCCGAAAGCTTCGCGCACCCGACGTGCTTTTGCACGGCCTCCGATATCGCAAACATTTGTCGCTTTGTGCACCCAACGTACTTTTGCACGGCCTTCAAGATCGCAAACATTGGTCGCTTTCAGCACCTCGCGTCCTTTTTACAGTGGTTTCGGCATCGGTCAACCTTCGACTTGAGTGTACTCTACTTGGACCGAGCGACGATGTCATATGAAGACGTCATCGTGTGACGTCCTAAATTGTGACGTTATAGCGACGTCGTGATGACGTCATAAAACATTACGACCGATACGCCATGATGACGCCGCATAGTGACGTCATTACGCTATGATGACGTTTCGCTCCACTCGTGCCGGCACCTACGACCACTCTCCGCACTTGATCGGACGCCCAAGTCTTTCACCTCAAAACGCCACCACGAAGGTCGTATGATACGAGGCCCATCACAGTGCAACGGAGTCCTCGTGGCGCAGGCAAAAAACACGCACTACGCGAAATCCACGTGCGTTCGTTTAGCGGCGCGGGCGGCCGTCAATGGGGCTTCGCGGGCGCGCTGATCCGTCCCGCTTGGCGCTAAAGCGTCGCCGTCCTTCCCCGCAGCCGCAGGGGAGCGAGTGAGCCGTGCGAGGACCTGTTGTTTCGAGTGGTCGCGCGCGCTCGAGTTGGCCCAAATCTGCCTTTCCAAACCTACTGAATTATTACGGGCTCATTAAGATTTAAAGCCGCGGCGAGGACCTCTCCCGGCGCCGCCAACCCTTTCCATCCTCTCCGCGCGCCGCCGGCACTTTGGTGGTGAGTGCGTGGTCGAGCGTGTTCCGCTGAGGGACGCCGCTAGCGCCGGACGGCCAGCTTCCCAGATCGGAAGTGTTAAAGGACACCGATACAAATACGTTTATCCATATGCGCAAACGGAAGCATGTTTTTACGTGTGGTTAATATAATTAGTGGGAAGCTGCGCAGCCCACGGACGCTACGTTTTCACTCGAGCGATGACAAGCTGTTTGATTCGCCTGACACTTGCTTCCCGAAGATTTGCCCATACTTTTCATTCCGCAGAAGTAATCGATGCTGTCATCCTACGAGACCTCGTGCAAGATGCTGTCACTTGATTTTTGGCCAGCGTGGTCGTTTTATAATCACTGCTTTACTTGATATTGCAAACATCAAGTCTACGTGAGAAAGGCATCACAAGGAGACAGAAAGTTCCTCTTCGAAAACCAGACAGAGAAAATACGGGGAGGAGAAATGCAGGGAAATCAGGGGTCGCAGCCTCTGTTAACACTAACTGATCGTCAAGTTGTGGACATACCCCGTGTCTTTACAGTGACGCACTCGAACATGTTGCGGATGCCTGTCAACCGCATTTTATGTATGATACATGAATGCTCTATGAGACGTCTCTATCGATTATAAATTTTAGGTACTTGTACAATCAAATCCAAGATATTCCTCGGCCGCTTAGCATTACTCTGAAGTCCTCCATTGGTTTTTGCGTAAATTCCACAATCGCGCATTTCTTAAAAAGAAAAGTTTAGATCACTATTGCGGACGTAAATAGCAGCTGGAGAAGCAGCTCCCTGATTTCGCGCTCGAAACTGTACACACGTTACAGCGGAATTTCAAATATTTGATAAGTCCAGCAAGCTACGTATTAAGCGAGCAAGATAAGCTGACGGCTTAAATAGATATGAGGTTTAAAAGAAAGATGCAAAAAAGAAGATCACCGTTGGATGACAGACAAATGATACACTAAATAGTGTCGTCACTGTGTCTTATGGGCTTCGTGAATTCCGATTTGTCCATTTGTTCTGGCTGAAAAATCGGCGAGCTTTAGCTGTAAGTCAGTAGTTAATCAAGAGATATCTAGATTTTGTACAGTTTGCCGCACTACACCTGTGGAGACAAATGGTGGTGTATAATAGAAAGGAATAGAAAGGTCAAACGCCAGGCTATTCTTTTGGCACATTTAATTGTCGTTCATTTAACTGGTGTGTGAAGAGTCATAATGACTTGTGAATTCGTTTAGCTCCACTACACCTGTGTAAACCCACGCGCGAAATCTTAGCGCTCTTGCTGCTCTCACCAGCGGACACCTCTCTGAACAGACTGCTTTCGCACTGGCGTCATCAAAAATTCCATAGTTGAAAGATATCTGCCAAATTGTTGACCAGGTGTATTAACGAGATTAGCTTTACCTGGCGACACCCGCGTGACCACATGGTCGTATTTCCATCTAAGTGTGAAAAGACAAAAAGACATCCGGGATTTCTTCGGTCTGTCTCGTGGGAAGATTTTGGTGACAGCCGTTCCAGAGGATCTAATGAACTTTACTTAATTAACACACATTATCCCCCACCTCTATTAACACCTCTATTCGTAGCGCGTTTCAGTTCGAAGCATCCGGTGCGGCATTAACGATCCATCGTCATCAAAAACCGTTTGTGGACGCTCAGATCTTATTATGGTGTTAGTAAAGAGCGAATAGCCATTCATTTCTGCTGTCGTTCGAAGCGACTTGCTCCCTTTGTCTCATGCCTGACCATTTTCATTGTACGAATGTATCTACTAGAAATGACCAGAAAAGTGTTTAGATATGCACGTGCCATGAGGTCGTGGCTTCCTCGTGCGCATCTGAACTTTCATCTGCCGATTTCTATCCACAATTTTTCAAACGCGCTCAAGCGCCGCCATTTTGGACTGATAACGTTGCAGTTTCGTAATCCTATCAAGTAAACAAACAGTGCTCCAGCGAAATCACACACGCGAAATTGCTTTGCCGACACATTCAACGTTTCATGTTCACGATCATCCCATATTGTGACATAGAAAATCTACAAAACAAACGCTTATCAGCCCAAGATGGCAGCGCCCATGAGTCGAAAAGAAATTCGTGGTATGCACAGCGCAAATTTAACGAGAACAGAAGAGAGGACACAACACAGGCGTTCTATTCAAAAACATCCTACAAGGTGCTCAATAACGCGGTGGCCTGTTGCCCATCACGTTGTACGGCATCCTCCGCCGGACAACGGGAATAACGACAGTGCATTTGGATATTTCACAATGCACTTCCTGTCGACTACGTCTCGTTTACGTGATGACTGTGGAAGGTACTTCAGTTTAGCGTGTGATATATTGTGAGGTCGGAAATAAGGGCTGTGCTTCGGTTTGTGTACCGTGCCTTCCTGTTTACACAAGCTGATTGAAGAGTACATTTTACTTCGGTGTTTTGAAGGTGGGTGCGTGACAAAAGGAAGCGTCGGTATCCTTTCGTATAACAACTGCAAAAGTGATTACCCAGAGTAAAAAAAATAGCAACTAAAAGAAATAAACACATTGCAAACTGAACTGAAACTTTTTTTTTCGCAGCGGTACCTAGAGCAGTTGAGGTCATATACCTCTCCGCAGCAAGCCAGTTAGAACAGAGAAGCTGGCAAGAAGTCGTTGTCAATCTCTTCTGTTTTACCAGTGCAAAAACGCACTCTGGGTCATAGTGTGGGCTGGTGAACTCTGTACGAAAGGCGTGTGTGCAACTTTCCCGAACCACCCTTTCTCAAGCCACTCGCTCGCTCGTGATGCCACAAGTTCGTAGTCCGTTTTCGATGCTCATCTATTTACTCTTGCACCACTTTGGTTATGCTCTATACCACTTCTCTGCACAGCTCACTAACGCTGCTTCGCATCTATTTCATATTTGCTTGATGTATCTCATCCTGGAGGCCTAGACAGGAATTTATCATGGAACGCTGGCAGTGCGTGACTAGAGCCCGTTATTATTATAAATTATTCATCTACTCATAATGTGGACCTGCCGTGCAAGCCCCCCCCCCCCCCAAAAAAAAAAAGAAAATTGTGGAAGGGTTATGCAAGAAGGTAACTGAGTAACTAAGCTTTCAGATCAAGTTCAGTCTTGAAGAAGAAGGGAGGGATATTACGTTAGTGGGTCGATAACGGTGCAGTACAGTAATTATGCACCGAACACTACAAAGCAGAAGAAAAAATGCAAATCAACGGGGAGGTTGCACGATGCTTCTTTCTGAATAGGAATACTTAAGACATGTACACGAGTTATCCCGATACTTCTTCGTTCTTTCTCACTTTTTTGTTCGCATTAAGAAAAAAAATTAAGGACAAACGACGTCTTGTAACTCCAACAGTGTGATTTCGCAGATTGCTACAGCATGCACCGAGATTATTAATGACTGTTTTGTCACATGCGCGTAACAAACACGTCCGATGCTGCTCCACGATAGAATATGAGGTTTCAGGAATATATTGTACGGAGTTGGCATTGAAAGAAATACGCCGTCAGAACATTTAGAATTTCGAGAGCGCTAAGGGCATAACTGTCTTACGAGGCGAGCTTTATGGTTTCTCAGTGTGGGCGGGTATAGTCACGAACTAGCATCGTTGTATACGAAATCAGGAAATGCCAGTGATGCGAGGTGAAACTTACCTATAAAAGGGGGCGGGAGGTAAAGTCAGAGGTTCTTGTTTTGAGAGCGAAGTTAGCTTCAGAAGACAGATCACGCGTATCGGCAATACGATGCATAGAAACGAAATTTTCGGCGTCCCTCGCCCCTCTCCACTGGTGACCCTCGCCTTGCCTGCACCGCCGACTGTATCGCCCCGCCGACGAGCATCGCTATGTTCGGCGCCAGTGCTTCCAAGAAGTCGTGACGTAGCCCAAAAAGTCGTGACGTTCACTGTGACGTAGGGATCACGCTGGCGATGTTCCTATAGTGTCCCTTTGTACTTGCTATAGGACGGACGCGTGTGGTTCACTTGGAGGCAGAAGAGCGATAATCGAAGAAGCGGCAATGCGAAGAGAAGCGTGAATGGGCGCGAAAACGATGTGAAGAAGCTGCCGCAAAACCCATGTTGTAGCCGCTAGCTTCAGCAATCACGGTACTGAAAGTTCTTCAAATTTTCGGAAGATGCCAACGTTTAACAGTGACGATTTCTCACTGGCAGGATTTTCACATTCAGGGTTGCCCTTTGGTGACTACTTTGCGCCGAATTGGCTGCTTTTCGGCCAGTTTAGCGACGAAGATTTCCAGATGTTTTTTTTTTATTTCTGGTTTTACTTATTCAAAATGGTTTTATTTATTCATCAATAGTAAAGACAGACGCAGGGCTGCAAGTTTATTTCCGCGAATTTCTACAAAAAAGCACCACACTGCCATAGTGCTAATTTCGCCAGAGAACACGGCCACTCCGTCAAAATTATGAGATCAATGAGCGCAATCCCAAGAGCACTCTTAAATAGGCGGGGTAGGCTATGTGGTTAATGGACGTTCCAGTGTGTCGGTGGAAACAAGGACTGCGGAACGGGGCGGCCGACAGTCACGGTCGGCGCACGGGAAAGGGGGAGGGGCGAAGGTTTCTGGAGGTTAGTCAACGCTCTGTTGATGCCAGCTACACCACTGTGTCTACCCCAGTGCACCGAAGCGTGACCCTGCCCTGAGGCGCGTGCTTGGGTTCGAAACGCGGTTCCGGTGTTGAGCGGGATGTTTTTTTTTTTTCTTTCGTAGCTCGATACATAGCAAACTAGCAGGCCATTCATTGGGGCATTTCCTATATACGGGGCATTTGCACGTTTCGATACGACGTTGTTCTCTGAAGCAGCGCTAAAGGTCCTTATGTAGGCACTTATACAAAAGTCACGCACTTAAAACAAGAAGCGTAAAAACTGTCTAGTTAAGCGCAATTCGAGAATTCTCCTTAATATTACGGGATATTTAGGGCTAAGAGAGCGGTACAGAACTAAATCACATGGCATAATTTTTTGACCCAGATGTAAGCCCACCGAAAACTCTTCTTCCATTCAAATCATTTGCATTTCGAGAACGGGGCGCTCGCTGCGAACTATTACAGCACTGTCAATGAGACGGGTTACATTAAATGTCTGAGGAATCAACATTGCACACTGTTGTTCAGGGATAGTTATCCTTGGAAGTAGATAAGTTGCCCTCAATCATATTGTGTTGGATTTATCAAATATTTAAAGCTTCCAAGTTTTTTTGTGTGTGTTCGTGTAAGTGCGTGTGCTTCACGTTGCCGGCTACAGTGCTAACGCTCACGCACTTCTGAACTCGGATCACAAAAAGTAACACAAAGTATGAAACGTCCGAGATAAGGACATGTGTCGGAGGGTGAACGCTGCGTTGCTAGAATCGAGTCAAACGAATCAAAGTAAATATATTGCGATGACACTTCGTTACCCTGGTCACCCAAGTATTCGATGTCACCAGAAGACGAGGTCGTGGCTAACGTGTGCAACAAAGTATAGAAAATGACGCGCCATCCGGCCACATGATCGACATTTTTTACAAATATCAGAGATCACTCGCGGTAAGACTGCATGGCAGGTTTATTAACGTTCTTGGCTTTTGTCACTCGTCTTCGCAAAATCAGAAGTGATAGAGAGAATCGAGCTGCCTTTGCGTCTTGCGGCTTTTCGAAGCCTTCCCCTCGAACGGAAATACAGAGTAAAGGCGAGGGGAAAGTGACCATGGGCGGCAGGGGAACGCCGGGAGATGGGACGTTCGCCTCATCGTCGCCGACGCGTCGTCTTGGCCAACGTGCCTGCCAGACACGAGAGAAGCCCGAAGGCCTGACGGCAAACGCAGGGAAGAAGAGGAAGAAGGGGTCGACGCCAAGGAGAGAGAGGAATAAGTGGCGGTGGCGCTGCTGCATCGCGCCCGAGCGACGCTCGCCTTATCAAATATTCACGGCTCCGGCGGCGTGGATCGATGGCTGGGAGAAATTGCCCCGCTGCGCCGCCCACTCTTCCCTTCCTTCTCTGACAACTCCCCTCCTCCGCCTTCTTTTCTCCCCATGCATGGCACACTGTTCTCTCCAGCAGTTTCACGACGGCGGCTTAGAGGGGGTGCTGGCTCGGCCGTGGGTGCCGCGAGCAGCGATTCCATCTCATCCCCGCGATCCGCCGTGTATACTACATTTTTTCGCCCACTTCTTGGCTATCTCACTTCCCACTGGTTTTCACAACCTGCGCTGCCAGCTGCAGCAGTATAGGCAGTGGCATTCTCCAGCCGCCGCTACTAAAATTGCTTCAGGCGAAAGCATCACCGTCTTGGCTCTCGTTGTAGATGACGGCGGTGCACTGTACTCGCATCATACGCGCTTGTGAGTGTGCCAAAACTTGCGGAACTCCAATGCTTTTTGCGTGGTTAGTTTTCATGTAAAAACAAGTGTAGAATGAGAGGCCCAGCTCCTGTCAAAAAGACCTAATTATCGCCGAAACGCCATCCAAATTCTGGACGAGGAGCTATAGCGCCGTCCATATGGTGGTCGAGGAAGCTTCCATCCAACTCCACTGATTATACACACACAAACACACACCGAACCACCAAATAAAGGTAGGTAGGTAATAAACTTTATTAAGGATCCAACGAGGAATTACTGGCCCGGGCTACGCCTCCAGGAGCTGTCGTCCGCGGAGCATCGTGCGATGTCTTCGGCGATAGCCCGGGCTCGCTTGATCAGCCCAGATTCGGTCCAACGCGCGTGGGCTGAGAAGGGCGGCTCGCCACTAAATAAAGGAGTCAGGGTGTTTCCTTTCGACAAAGAGTGCAACCAAGACTCATGACGTAACTAGCACACGTAGCCAAGCCTCATAGGCATGCGCACGTGACTGTCACGTATAAACCACTGTATCGTACACGTGACAGGAGCGCTTCTTGTGTTTTCCGTGGGCTCGTAGTAAACTACAGTGAAGTTTCAATGCGGCGCCTTTCAACCATTCTCCCTAATCGGCATTGGAAGCATTCTCACGGACTCAGCACTACGTCGCACAATTCACACAAAAATGCAAATCAAGCCTAAAAAAACTTGTTGAAAGCAGTTACGAAACCAATGTCTCGATTTCTATGGGAAAAAAATGCTGCAATCATTATTCCCAGCCGCATGCTGAACTGGTTTTATTCCGTGTGCAGCGCATGCGAATAACAGCCGTGCGATGTGAATGAAAAACCTCAATGAGAAACGAGATGATGTCGTGGCTTTAAAGGGGTTGGAGTAGAATGAATAGCTCCTATGATTTTGCTTGCTTTTTTTTCTACCACGCTATTTTCTTACACCATAACAGAATTGGACACTAAAGGGTCTCCAACTGAGAACTTTCTTTATTGCGAACATATTGAGAAGGAGGAAGATGTTGTAAATTGCAGGCAGGTTGCAGGCAGATCTAGCTTCGCGAGACTTGTAGGCAATGACTACCGCAGTGTTGCTCTTTTATGTTATCCTCAAAACACGTTCAAACTTTTGGAAGCGATCGAGCGCATGCAGGTTACCATGAAGGCACGCGCAGCACGACGCAACAATTCACATGTTGGTGGCCTATGATCTATCCATCGTAAGGCTCTGTGCCGGGCTCGCAATCATCGCACCGCGCCCCAGTGTGACGCCCGTATTCCAAACCAATCTTATCTTTATATGGCAGTTTCCTTTTGCGTCTTGTGCCTTTAGTGCGTTTGATAAGCAAAGTTGTGAAATATTCCTAAATACATCTTGCGGTTTTCTTTTACCATGTTGCCTATTTTGTGCCCCTATAATGAAAGTACAGTGCACCGAAACTTGAGGAGAAAATGTATGGTTTGTTTGTGAATACGGGTCTGAGTGCATTATAATTATCAGTCACATACAATGTATATAACACTTGAAAAGTATTCGAGATACATTCTTCCCGAATGTCCAGTGACCACGTGGACAAACTGTCTTTTGAAAAGCAAAGTTAAGTGGCCTACAAACCACGCACACTGACCAATTCCCACGTCCGCCGAATTGTTCCCTGCGTATTTGGGAAACCATAGGAATCTGACAAGGAAAAAAGGAACAGGAGAGAAAGGAAAGGTAGAGACGTTAACTATTCTAGTCTAGAAGGATCGGTATGCTGCCCTACAGTGGGGAAAGAGATGAGGCAGCCTTGAAGAGGGGGGGGGAGGGGGAACACGCACACACGAAGTCACACTTCACACTCATAATAACGCCATTAGTCTATAAACACCGGTACAAGTCTTTTGTCTCTCTCTTTATTTCTCCGTCTTTAAAACTCCCTGAACCATTTCCCCAGTGTAGGGTTACATACCGGTTCTTCTAAGCTAGTTAACATTCCTGTCTTTCCCTTCTCTCCTGTTCCAACCTTCCTGTTGAAGTTCAAGAAGTTGAGCGCTGCATTTGCCGCCTTGACCCGCGAGTATGTGGCAAGTCACACGTATCTGCATTAGCCCTGTCATAGCATATGTGCGCGACCAATTCGCGACTCTACAAAAGAAAAAAAAACGTAGTAAGAAGAGGTGTGAAACTTGTGCAGCAAGATACTGTTGTCTGAAGGTGCTACACGTGTTCGCTCTTGTTTCTTGCTCGTGCACAAGTTTGCCCCATCTACGCTACGAAATTACAGTTTTCTATTTATTTTTGCGTTGCAATACTACTCTTCCCATCGCGTGGCAAGCCTAAACGTCGGAATGTTTCAAAGAAACATTGTCTATCTTCATAAGCACATTGTACTTAAGCAAATAGTTTGGTGTTAGTATTTGGTGTTTAACACACAGCGTGGTGAAAAAAAAATTGCGGCAGCTACGAACAAGTGGTGCGAAGTTTCGGTAAAAACAGAAGCTTGTGATGCTACCCTTCTCCTTTCCCTCTCTCTCGCTCTCACTTCCTTTTCCTACCTTTTTATACTGAACGGCTATGCTTACTCGGTATATTTTCTCTTTTCTTGCGTCTGTTTCTTCCTCTGTCTTTTATCTTTCTCTTTCTTTCCTTTCTTTCTTTCCTTTCTTTCTTCCCTTTCTTTCTTTCTTTTTTCTCTATTTTTTTCTTACTCCATCTTTTTTTGTGCTTGTTCTCTCGCCCACCAGAGTTATTGTATGCCGCACCCGACATATCGGCAGGCGTATTCAAGGAGTGAAGCCGACGATGGAGAAGAACAGGAAGATGACGAAGAGAATGAAGAGAACACTTGCCGTTTCATGAAGATAGTAGCTTTCTGGTGTCGCCACATAGCATAAAAAAAACCTAACTGCTCCACTGCAATACCATAGAAATGTATAACCAACCCTGTTACCACTCTGCTTTGAAATAAAAGATCGAAGGTGACAAGAATCACCCACAGAGGTAGGGCAGCGTGTCACAGAATTGTTTGTTCGTGTAGTGAGTCTTCAAAGGAGATGACATAATCTCGTACGTGCTTATGTCGCACATCGTTGCTGTACCGGAACAGTGCCCCGGCGTGCATCTCACGGTGGCACGGTCACCCGTTGTGGAGCATGCTACCATTTTGTTGGTTTGTGCCACTGCGATGTGCGTTCGTCTTCACTGTCGACAGGCGTGTCTGGTCGGAGCTTCTTACGTTTCCTCTTAATAGCGAGAGTATTTAACTAACGGACAAAATTTTGAATTGCCACCGCCATGACTTAATCATATACATACAGAAGTCTCTGCAAGCACATTTTTTTCCTGCAATCTCTTACATTTGCCTTTCTTCTCGGGGTACCACTCATGAAGCTCGTCTCGTGATTTGACGGTACGCCATTCTCGTGACGTCATGAGGAAATAACATTTTTATTTCTCCAAATACGAGGAATATCAACTGAGAATTGTGTCTTACCCCGCTTTTCATGCCGTTACTGCCTCGTCTCTATGCACGATTAACTGATTTCCCTGCGTGCTGTGCGTTTTCGGCTTCTCAAATGGCGTTAACAGCTTCTATAGCCAAGAAACGCGAAGTCCCGATGGGAGCAATGCTTAGTGCTAACATTTTTCATGGTTTTATAAAAAAAAGTGACGAGGAAGAGGGAGCACCTGTTTAACAGTGGTCAAAGCGAGGGAAAAAAAGTTCTCGCATCTTTGACCTCGAGATGGTTTAAAGGTCATTTACACTAAATTTGCAGTTTTGATGTGCATGCGATTCATGAAACTCGTTGAACGCGTTGCTGAAGAGACCAGCTACACTAAAATATCTACAATGCTTCACAAACGCTTCGCCAATATTGGCAGTTCTCATATACTGCGCTGATCAGTTACGACCCACGCAGGCATTACTTGTACTTGCAGTTTGGCGGAGAATATTTATCCTTCCCGATTTTCCCTGCGCTCTTAAGCCGCATTCAAAGCGTACATATAAAGAATGTAGCGCGCGCTCTCAGAAAACTAAGCACGAATCATGTTTTGTTCTTTGTTCCTCAGTGGCGCGATGCAATTTTAATGAATTTACGACACCCAGGTAAGAGCCCTTAAGTCCCTTTTCGCCGCTTGAACATTCTTCTCATAAAGTGCTCCTTCCCCAACAGCACTTTTGAGAGCTTTCGACAATGAGTTTTGTGCTGCAGGTGAGATCGCTCGCAACGTATAACGTCGTTCGCCCTCTATGCAAATAGCATTTCTTTGTTCATTCGAAGTTTTACTTCTGTAGTTGTTCCTGAAAGTGATAATTGCTGGTAGAGTGTTACGTTGAGTGAGTCGGAACGTAGCTGGACGAGACTTCCTTCCGTTGAGTTGCCTGCACTTTGTTTTTCGAATAAATATTTGACTGCGATGTAGCATTTATCTACTTAATCTTATATTAAATCTACGAGAAAAGTAAAGAGACCACGTGGACAGTAACTACAGATGCCTGCAAAGATTGTACATATATAAAGTTTGGGCTACCACAAAAATTTAGCCCAGCAGTGCGAAGAACCAGCCCTGACCCTGCGTAAGACTGGCATCTACAAGTGGTTGGGTGCACTTGATGCGATACACTGTGTGTCCATACGATGACATATATAGCCACGAAGAGTGGCAAGTTCAACGGCTGTCAATGTTGCCTTGTGATATATAATCAAACATTTACAGCGATGGCTATTGGCGGAAATATCAAGTACCTGAGTACCCACCCAGAACAGTTTAGGCATCAGTATACAGGTGGATTTAGTCGTGTTTATCTCGCACTAAACGCAAAAGGACCGGCTTGTACAAACACACGTGCATGATCGTTCTTTTGACCGTGACCATACATATTGGACAGGGACGCGAGCAAGGTGCCTGTTGATTGATTGATATGTGGGGTTTAACGTCCCAAAACCACCATATGATTATGAGAGACGCCGTAGTGGAGGGCTCCGGAAATTTCGACCACCTGGGGTTCTTTAACGTGCACCCAAATCTGAGCACACGGGCCTACAACATTTCCGCCTCCATCGGAAATGCAGCCGCCGCAGCCGGGATTCGATCCCGCGACCTGCGGGTCAGCAGCCGAGTACCTAAGCCACTAGACCACCGCGGCGGGGCAGCAAGGTGCCTGTTGTCGGCTCTAAGCACTTCTATCTGCTTGTGTGTATTGGTTGGGTAATTTGTGATCACTATGGTCTCAGCTGTTGACGAGAATTGCGGGAATCCAAGAAAAACTCTAGGATCCTGGCCCTGATCGCTTAAAACCTAGCGGATATTATATTCTGCGGGTATCGGTCTGCAGAGGCAAGCTGTATCGCAAGTGCTCGTGACAGAGCATCATTTGCAGTTGCATCATTCCATGTATTGAAGAATTGCAGGCCGATCAGCTTGCTCTCCGTAGTATACAAGCTATTTACAAAGGTAATTGCTAACAGAGTTAAGAAAACAAAAAGAAAGAAAAGGAAGTCGCCCTTTCGTTTTTTTTTTTCCTCCACACCGTCGCGCGTTTTCCGAGAAGCAAGGCGTCCGTTCGCTTTGTCGTCTGCTTGCGTACCGCTCCGGTGGTCACGACGGATTTCAGAACAAAAGTTCGAGGTACTGAGGCGTTGTTAATACAACGCGGAACTAAATTAACGCTCGGTATTGTGAAAATTTTGGTATTCTGAAATACGTAGTAGTGAAATAATTTTACATTGAAACTGTTAGCAGTCGGCGCGGGATTTTTTAAAAGTTCGTTAATCTGAAAAGTTCGTTAATGTGGGGTTCGTTCTACCGAGGTTTCACTGTATTGACAAAGGTAATTGCTAACAGAATTAAGACAACATTAGCATTCAATCAACCAAAGGAACAAGTAGGATTTCGAAACGGCTACTCAACAATCAACCACATTCATACTACTAGTAGAATACTAGTAGAATTTGCAGAACGCAATAATTTACGGATTTTTAATACCTTCTACCGAAAACGAGGAAACCGCAAGTGGACATGGAGGAGCCCTAATGGCGAAAATAAGAACGAAATAGACTTTATAATGAGTGCACACCCAGGCATCGT
The DNA here is from genome assembly GCF_013339725.1 of Rhipicephalus microplus. Lineage (NCBI taxonomy): Eukaryota > Metazoa > Arthropoda > Arachnida > Ixodida > Ixodidae > Rhipicephalus > Rhipicephalus microplus. Next base: position 28,583,508 of record NC_051169.1, read on the forward strand.
GCAGGATGTGGAAATGATTGGCAAGGTACGAAGCAGTGACCATAGAATGGTGCGGTCTCGAATTCGCCTACACTTGAAGAAGGAACGAGAGAAACTGATACGCAAGAAGCCAATCAATGAGCTAGCAGTGAGAGGGAAAGTACAGAGTCTCACTTCAGAACAGGTACTCGGCTCTTAGTGAGGAAACCAACTTTAGCGTAAATACAATGAATGAGAATCTCACGAGTATCATTACGGAGTGTGCAGTGGAAGTTCGAGGCCGGGTAGTTAGACAGGACACTGGCAAGCTTTCCCAGGAAACGAAGAATCACATTATGAAGCGTCAAATCATGAGAGTCTCAAGTACAACAGACAAAATATAACTAACTGGCAGAGCTTTCGAAGTTGATTAGTAGGCGTAAGGTATGCGATATAAGAAGGTATAACATGGAGAGAATTGAACACGCTCTGAAAAACGGAGGAAGTGTCAAAGCAGTGAAGAGGAAACTTGGGATAGGCGAAGATCGGATGTATGCACTAAGGGATAAAGAAGTCAAAATAACTGCCAATATGGATAGGATAGTTAAAATAGCGGAGGAGTTTTACAGAGATCTGTACAGTAGCCGGGAAAACCACGACCTTAATATTATAAGAATTGGCAGTAACCCAGATGACACCCCACCAGTAATGATAGAAGAAGTCAGAAAAGCTTTGGAGAGCATGCAAAGAGGCAAAGCTGCTGGTGAGGATCAGGTAACATCACATCTGCTGAAAGATGGAGGACAGATTGTGTTAGAAAAACTAGCCAACCCTGTTTACGAGGTGTCTCCTGACGGGAAGAGTACCAGAGTCTTGGAAGAACGCTAACATCATCTTAATACATAAGAAAGGAGATGACAAGGACTTGAAAAATTACTGGCCGATCAGCTTGCTTTATGTAGTATACAAGCTATTTACAAAGGTTTTTGCTAACAGAGTAAAGAAAACATTAGAATTCAAACAACCAAAGAAACAAGCTCAGAATATAGCCAACCACTATACATAGCCTTCATAGATTACGAGGAGGCGTTTGATTCAGTAGAGATATCAGCAGTCATGCAGACATTGCGGAATCAGGGCGTTGATGAAGCATATATAAACATCCTGGAAGAAATCTACAGGCGATCAACTGCTACCATAGTGCTCCATAAAGAAAGCAACAGAATACCAATCAAGAAGGGTGTAAGGCAGGGGGATACAATCTCCCCTATGCTATTTACCGCGTGTTTACAAGAGGTTTTCAGAAGCCTAGAATGGGAACAGTTAGGGGTAAGAGTTAATGGAGAGTACCTTAGTAACCTGCGCTTTGCCGATGACATTGCATTGCTGAGTAACTCAGGGGACGAATTGCAACTCATGATTACGGAGTTAGACAAGGAGAGCAGAAAGGTGGGTCTTAATATTAATCTGCAGAAAACGAAAGTAATGTACAATAACCTCGGAAGAGAGCAGCGCTTCAAGATAGGTAATAGTCCACTTCAAGTTGTAAAAGACTATGTCTACTTAGGACAGATAATAACCATGGAGCCCAACCACGAGATTGAAGTAACTAGCAGAATAAGAATGGCGTGGAGCACATTTGGCAACCACTCTCAAATTATGACAGGTAGATTGCCACAATCCCTCAAGAGGAAGGTATATAACAGATGTATCTTGCCGGTACTTAGCTACGAGCAGAAACCTGGAGACTTACAAATGTAGTTCAGCTTAAGTTGAGGACGACGCAGCGAGCAATGGAAAGAAAAATGGTAGGTGTAACCTTAAGAGACATGAAGAGAGCAGAGTGGGTTAGGGAACAAACGGGGGTTAAGGCTATCATAGTTGAAATCAAGAAGACGAAATGGACATGGGCCGGGCATGTAGCGCGTAGACAGGATAACCGCTAGTCATTAAGGGCAACTAACAGGATTCCCAGAGAAGGCAAGCGGGTTAGGGGGAGACAGAAGGTTAGATGGGCAGATGAGATTAAGAAGTTTGCGGGTATAAATTGGCAGCAGCAAGCACAGGATCGAGTTGACTGGCGGAACATGGGAGAGGCCTTTGTCCTGCAGTGGACGTAGGCAGGCTGATGATGATGATTGTGATTATGATGATGATGATGATGATGATGATGATGATGTACTGAAGTTCCTCGGGTTTTCACTCCAAAAAACTTGAACATGTGAGAAATGTTCTTCAACTGTTTATTAGCCATCCGTATGTTATCTTGTGACAATCCGTGCCCAACCCACTCACGTTTCTGTTTAGAGATGGGAACATCTACACCGCACTTATGCAAACCCAACAGACTCCATTAATCTGGTACCCTAGTTTTCTGTATTAAAACTTTCTAATAGCGGCATACTGTAGATAATCATGATGATGATGATGATAATGATTTATAACAGGTCGCCGCGTGTGTGCCGGCTTGGCAATAAAAAAGTATAAAAACTCCCAGCTAAGGGAAAAAGGAAAAAAGGAGAAAAATAAAACGATTAAGGAGGATGTGAGAGACGACCTACTTTTAAAAAAAATTAAAGAAAAGAATAAAGAGAGAGGATGGAGGGAGAGGTCTGTTCACTTTGCGACCCTCTGAAGAGATAACATTCTTCATCTTTCCAAGCGCCGCTTAGTGCGCTCCACCACTACTCTGTTCATCTTCGCACGTTCACCCTCGAAACCCAGTGCGACATGCAACGGAGTGTCTCCTCAACATTGGGGTTCGATTTCCTGCCACTGCGCCACATTGTGTTCGATTGTTTCATCCGCACACTCACATACTCAACACAACACATCCCGCTGATCACTTTCAATAGTCCGCTGCCACTCCAAGGTGCGTAGGGCCCTAGCTCGCGCCTCGAAGAGCAGGTTGCTTCGAAGGCTATTGCCATATATGGACACCACGCCAATAGTCCACTTATGTTGTCCATATAAGGTCATAGAGAGTAGAGTACACCCTTAAATTGTTTTGACGTCAACATTGACAAAAGAGAAGATTACACGTTATCGCAATGAACAAAAGACAAGCAGCGGATGACAAGAACAGTTAGGAGAGAATGAGTTACCAGGACGGCAAAAGAAAACGTTAAAAAGATTTGGCGCTTGGTGGCAAAGCGCACGTTGCAGGAGCCAACGCTTGAAACTGTTATGAAGAAGTATCTTAGAAAAAGAAAGAAAGTAAGTCTGAAGGACAGGATTCGTGACAGTTGGCATGCGCGGTGTTGAACAAAAATGCCTGCCGAGCACTTACACGCATCGCCCGTTTATTTCATAATTTGTTTTTTCGCTCTGTCACGTTACTACGGTCGCTGCACTACTGCGTTGTACTCGTCGGCAAACGCCGGCCTACTGTACCCGTCAAAGCCTCCGCGTAATGCCTCCCTCCTCATCAGCACCAACCATTCCGTGCTTTTCATTCGTGTTCGGGGCAGGCAGCACAAAAGAGCTGCGTCTGCCTTTTGTCCGTCCGATCGGGCGTGTCTCGACGTGGGCCCGAGCGCACCCGGCATTGTCTGGGCGAATGCACAATAGAGCTCTTTTTGCGCCAAATCAAGCGCGGGCCACGACTATGAAGGACCGAATACCCTTCGCCCCCACCCCGCCTGGATTCAATGACACGGCGTGCGTATGCTGCTGTTGTTGCCGTACAGTATAGATGGCCTAAACTGAGCGAACATCTCGCTTATTGCACCGCCCACCCGGTCAGATCACGAAAGCTTGTAGTTTGCGTTTGTGTTTTTTTTGTTCAGCTTCATATAAGGAGGATTGGAAAGCTTCGGTATAGTGCATTTCCCAACATGACGTAAAAAGAGCGATTCTCGAGTTCTGTTCCGCTTGTATTTTCACTGCTGTTCTCATGGCGGAGCATGAGTGACGGAAGTGTGGTGTTGTGCAACGTTGAGTCTTCAATTTATCGTGACAAAATTGGTAATGGCATTCAATAAGACAACACTAAAAAAACCAGTCCAGAACTCCAAGTCAGAATAGGAAATGCTTGGTTTCTAGCTATTATATAGGACAGTAAAAAATAAAATACAACTACAATTAGTATGATCCGCTACCAATGTTGATGCTCCCCTTCACCTAGTAATTCTCTCACAGTGGTGGTCTCTAGAAGCACTTGTAATAAGAATGCTACACAGCCGTACGCCTACTTGCACCAAGTGTAACGGCATTCGGTACACTTGTGCTTCGAAGTCTCCCAGTCTCTTTTAGATGCGAAGCAGCTCTTTTGTTCATTTGTGTAACGCCATACGTCCGCACGAACGCGCCGCAACGCATTCCCTTCGCCGCAAGTGTTGGAGCAGTGCCAAGTAGGTGACGCCACAGCTGCGCGTTGACGTCCCGCTCCCCTCTCACGCTTTTCTGGCAGGTCCGTGCTGGCGTCACCCTGTCCCTCACAAGCAGCATGCTCGCTGCAGCACCCGCAGCTGCCGGCTCCTCCGCCCGCTCGCCACACACTTCTCTCTCGCTTCACCCTCTCCTCCACCCGCAACGCTCAACCGCACGTCGAGTGGAAACACTCTTTCGGCTCGATTATCTGCGATGGAGAGGACGCCGGAAGACGATGCTTCTTCGGCCGCTGAAACATCCACCGATTCGATTAGGCCTATCCCGGCCGTGGCCGGCGTTGCGAGGGTTAGCGAAGCCGAGGGCGTTTGCGAATAGTGACGTCACGTATGCAAAACCTAGGCGCAAGCCAGGAAAGCCAAACGCAAGCGTTGGCACAGGAAGATCAACGACACCGACGAGGCGCGAGTGAAGAACGCCGAGCGCATTCGAGAATAGAGACGGCGCGCGATCAGCACCGACGAAACGCAGGCCAACGAAGGCGAGGGCGTTCGAGAGTGGAAACGGCGCACTGGCAACGCCGACGAGGAGTGAGCCAAGGAAGCCACGCGCCTTTGAGAGTGGCGATCCCCGAAAACGGGTACTTGCATCGATTTGGTCTTTGCCAACTTCGACGTCGCGTGTCTGCAGGAACCTCTCAGAGGGAACTTCACCAAAACAAGGCCGTGGTATAGTCAAGGTGGAACGTGCGCCTGCTCCGGTCCAGCGCCCATGTATCTACTCTGAAGAAACGAACTAGACTACAGCACGTGGCCTAAACATCTTGCGTATGCGGGGGACCGATTAGCATTCATATAGTTAAGCGTGCATTTTCTTGTCTGTATTGTTAGTGATTCCAAATACAATCTAGAAGCCAAGCTCTTCTCGTTAGCGACGTCACCTGTTTTTCCCAGGTCTGCCCCATGATTCGAAGCTTGCGCATGCTCGGTGAGGGCGTTTGATGATACTTTCTCGTTTTTTACATCATTTCTGGGCTGTCGCCCTAAGTTGGTCGTCGCCCTAAGTTTCAGCCGTCGCCCTAAGTTGGCATTTCAGAGAAATGGTATTTGTGAGAAATCGCGACAAATAGCCTCTGGAGCACGTACGTAATTAACCTTGTATGTTCCACCTGCATTTGAACTGAAATCAGCTGTACAAGTCAAGGCGTAGGCATGCAGTTGTTCTAAAGCAGTGGTTCTCCGTCAATAATGTTTATGGCACCCATTTGTTAGCGTCCTCTATTCCGCTTTTGGTAAAATTTAGGGTGTCGCCGGTATGGCCGTAAAAAGGTGAAAATTGATAGAAGACACAACACACGACTCACGCACTGTTAGGAAAATAGAAACAAAACAACGCTGTATTTAATTAAGAAAACTAGTTTACATATTACTCGCGCAACCGCTCAATTCCACACATCGCATAACGCACAACCGCTCAAGTCGTTCGCATTTCGCAGACTCCTGTTCGCTCGCCGTTCTCGCTGCGTCTCTGGCTCTTCCCGCGCTTTCTCGCTCTCCTCTGTCGACCACAGATCCGAGTACACATACGCGCACGCTGACACAAACGCGCACGCACCACACACACACACACACACGCACGTGCACAAATTGTTCCACGAAGTCAGTGGTAGAGGTCCGTCGCTTAGCCATTCGGGGAAACAGAGTCGAACGTCCCACAGGCCACGGATGCACAAAGAGACATGTTTCTCTCTTCTTGCACCCGAACTGGCAAGGTGCATTAAAGCGGGCCGCCGCCTTTGTGCTGACCCGGCGCCCGCAGGTCTGGGAGGCCCGCCGATCGCTGCTGCCCGTAAACAAGGAGGACGGCCCCCTCGAGTGACCAACGGACACTCGCACGGCACAACACACGCAAAAAGAAATAAATAAAACAAAACTTGGAAGATTTGAGGCAGTCGCGTACACATTGTAGACCAGTAATGATGAGGGATCTCTTGCAGTAAGAACAATAAGAGAGGTGGGTGATCAATTAACAAAGAAATAGTGCGAAACAGGCGGCTTTTATTTCTTCCTGGCAAAGGGTGGTCAAACTTAAGTGCCGCGCAAATTCAATCTCAACAGTCTTTCGACAAGTTGTAGGAAGTTACCACATTCTACCTGATTATAGCAATCTCTTCTAGCGTGCAAACCAAGAAAAAGTATGCACCTGTGCATACGTTGTAGAAAACTGCAACAGAAGCTCCATCAGTCTCATCTAAAAAGGCGAAAACATAAGTCAGCTCTTTCGTACAGCAGAAATCCTATGCAGCAAAGCATGCCGAAAATCAAAAGGGTCTTTTGTTATTGGACATGATGTGCTTCAAAAAGAAAAAAGAAATACGCGTTTCTTTTGTTGTTTCTGAGGATGGATTTCGTCGACACTTCAAAAATGGCTCCGTGTACTGCCATTTAAGAACCGCTGTTCTGAGCTGCCTGCGTGCGGCTGAAAGGCGACAATACGCCCGAAAACAATACGAAGTGCTACTTTCTTCATTGCACCTTCGTTTTGGGTTTTTTGTGATCTGCAATTAACCAATCATGCTTCATATTCTCGCCTTTAGACCATACCAAGTGCAATGTCGAGGTCCCTGCTCATAGTGCTCGGCGCTAATAAGCGCATAGGAAAAAGTGACGTGAGTACAGGGACTTACGGTACTACGTAACCTGTCAACCAGCTTCCTATATTACTTTTTCTCACTGTCTTTTAATCATATCCCGATGAGAAGTATCCGCCTAGCTAAATACTTTCCAGGTCTATGTCTCATTACTTTTCATTCACAGACACGATGTGCTTGTTTCGATACAACTTAGAAGGCACTAGATTCGGGCTAGTTAGCACTGATCCATAACTTTCGTAAGCGTCAAAGGCACGTAAGTAAAATGAGCGAAGGACATAAGAGAAGCGCACAGGACAAGCGCTTGTCCTGTGTCCTTCACTTGTCTTACGTACGGGCTTTTCGCGCTTACAGAAGTTATGTTTCGATGCTTTTTATAAACAAATTGACCAATTATTTGAGCATGTCAAGCCCTGCCGTGATACCTAACAGGGGGCTAGGACCCCTGTTAAGGCATCTGTAACTCCATTCTCGAACTTTTCTTGGACCTTCAAGAGATATTCAGAAGACTTTATGAGAATAGATCTGATACAATCATCAAAGCAATATAATATTGCTAGGTTTTTTTCATGTGCGAAATGGAGATGAAGCGCAAGAAAGAAACGGACGCGCAAGGAGTAAAAGACGTGTGCAAACAGTACACGGAGTGTTTAGTTACACTGACATCATAATGCGCGGCTATACAAGTGAGCAAGACAACTTAAGAAAACATTTGAAGGGAAACCTTGCATGCACCTACCGCCGTCACTCTTTTTATCCCTGGCAGCAATGCTACGCATCCGCAGGCGAAGCAAAGAGCTTAAATGAGATATCACCGGCTAAAACTTTCTTTCCTTTGTCACCTAAACATTTGTTTCAAAACAATTCTACACTGGAGAGTAGTCTACAACGTGTGTCCATGTATCTTACGCCGCACGTGCGCCAACCTATAATGCCCTCAATTTGTATTGCCGCATTGTTTGCTTGGGCTCCAACACTTGTTTGGCTGTGAAGCTACATGTTTTACCAGAAATGTGCGGGCAGACATCCCGTGAACATTCCGTGAAACAGTCCGCGAAATGAGCGAAACATTTCATGTGTGCGAGTTGCATGTGCCCTTTGTGTATGAATTCTTATACGCTTATTCAACATAGCAGTAATGTGAAAGAAGGGTCGCATGTGTAACATACTTGGAGAAAGAAAGAGATATGCAAATGAATGATATACAAATATTAAACAGGCCCACTGGAAGGTAACTATGCAGTATGCTTCCTCGCGCTTAAAAGCCGGTAACTGCGGACATAACGATTAAATATGGCTCACGGGGAAAGTAAGCGTTTTCTTTATCATGCTTTTCGCGCGGATAGAAAGAAAGAAATATTTATTCATACAGAAAAGCTGAGAGATCGGCCTGAATCCAAGTTCTAGCCTGCTACTCAGCGTTAGGAAAAGGGAGGGAATAGGAAAGAAAGTAGAGAGAGAAAATGATGTTGATGATGGGGAAGGTGGCGACGAAGCAAGACGTTTGATAAATTTATAGTCTCTTGTCAAGTTCTGTATCTCTTAAAAACTTGGTCAGTCCTTTCAGGATATCGCGCTGATGACGAGGTGGTGGTCCCAATAGAAAGTTTTTCAGAAACTTGCTGCTTGGTACACTTCATCAAGACGGTGCTTTTCGCGCAGAGTAAAAACAGGGCTCAATATATAAAAACCCTTCGTCAGACCACAACGTTCATATAGGGATGGTTTACTAGCGAAGCCGAACTCACGTGTCTGCCATACGCCTGTCCAATTGTTTCTCTGGTGGGAGCGACTGCAGCGTTCTTCTTCGGACTCCGCTTGTGCACCGTTTCTTCTCTGTTGAACGGCCCAATATCTGCGTGTATTTGCTTTGCTGCTGTCGACGCTTCTCCGCTTATTCAGCTTTTCTATTCGGCGTGGGCGCGCTGCGCCATCTCGCATCTTCGTCCTTCCTGATTTCTCACAGTGCTGTACGTCCTACATGCCACTACACACCGCCGAGGCAGTTGCCGCTGCGTAAGTGTGCTGCGCCAGCTGCGTCACACAAACTTGATTGATTGATTTGTGGGGTTTAACGTCCCAAAACCACCATATGATTATGAGAGACGCCGTAGTAGAGGGCTCCGAAATTTCGACCACCTGGGGTTCTTTAACGTGCGCCCAAATCTGAGCACACGGGCCTACAACATTTCCGCCTCCATCGGAAATGCAGCCGCCGCAGCCGCGATTCGATCCCGCGACCTGCGGGTCAGCAGCCGAGTACCTTAGCCACTAGACCACCGCGGCGGGGCCGTCACACAAACTTGTTTTCTACATTTATCTTTGTCTACGTTTGGACATGAGCCTTCCAGAGCGTTGGGGAAGCATTAACTAGAGGTAAATGGCTTTGCTGTAAAAACACTACCCCATGCCTGATCTTCCCCGAAACGATGGGTAAGAATTTATTTTTTTCTTCAACAATGAAAGTGCTGAATTAAACGGCCAAGTGCGCAAAATGCAGTCATAGCTTAGTGCGAAATAAAGAACAGCTAACAGTGAATTAAGGAAGATTTAACCGGCATTCGAAGGTTTGCAAACAAATTATCTTCTTGTACACGCACATCCCTCTGACGTCACATTTTGAAACGTCAAACGGACCTCGTTGGCTTCTTTCAAGAGATTTGGGGCTGCATTCGCACACCTTGTAGTGAGTGCAATTGGTCAGCCGACTTCGTTTATGATAGAACCATTCATAAGCGTACGCGGCGTTCCCCTTAAGGGAGGGGGGAGGCGAAAGTTTTTAGCAGTTCCATTCTGTCCCTATTGTGCTAAATTATGGAGCCGACTTCGACCCCCATCCCCCTCAATGTCACAGTGCCCTTCCCCCAGTTATGTCAATGTATGGGGCTGGAAAAAAAGTTCACTTGCAGAGCCACAATAAAGCGGAATCATTTTCAGGTTGTAACCGCTTATGCGGATTGCTGTGCGGTCACATTTTACGTTATCTTCCTCGATTTTAAGTGTACAAGCCGAAGGCTGGACAACTCAGCATTGCCGACAGTTGCTGAATGTATCACTATAGACGCTGCACTTCTTATACAGAAAAGGCATCGTGCCAGTTATGTACGAGGGCATTCATACGAACTCAATATATGCGTTTTCTCGGTTATGTGGTTATGTAGTTATCTATGAGCTACAATAACTTTTTTTACAAATGGGTATATCAAATGAAACTTTTCCTTAGTTTGATTGGACAGGAAGAACTGGCTCGATAGACAGATATTTTATGGCAGCTGTTTATTGACCTCAGGCTCATTTTATTAGATCGAGCAATATATACACTGGTACTGCAGTGTAGTCCTAATGAGTCTTTAGCGCAAGCTTATGTACCGTGGAGCGAAGAATCACGTGGTATTCACGTGATAAAATGCACGATGCACAGTCAGGAGGAAGAAAGACCGCACATGCTCATACATTTTTAAGAGCGTCTGTGTATACTGCGAGTGTAAATACGTCTTTCAATTCTTTATTTTACATGACTCGACGAATGCTAAACTTGTCATAACTTCAGTCGTCAACTGAAAAAAAAAAAGCTTCTATGTGGGCTGCAGTCGTTAAGCGATACTGCCGCAACAACAGCTGTTCCTGTATGCTCACTCTTACAGGGTCAGAAGTCCAATGGCGAGTTTATGGTTAAAACCGAAGCAGACTCATGGACCTCTAGGAAACTTCAGCTAATGGACGATGTAAGTGCCACTCACTGCTTTCTCTTTTATGTGCCCTGCAGATAATCGGTGCTCCCGCTTGAGAACAGTGTGAACTATTTTTGTTGCATGCAGAAAATATAAAAAACAACCGTAAGGTTAATCACCGTATTGACATTTTGTAGTCCGGAGACGAGAGATAATCCCTCACACAAACATCGCTAGAATAGAACGCACACTAAATCCTTTATTGCTGTTAAATAAAATTACTTTGAATCTCTGGTGCGACGCACAACCACTGCGGTCAGTGTAAGCCATTGACGCATCGCGAAAAACTCCAAAATAGTGTGGTGGTTGTTCAAGTGACACCTTCACATGTGCGCCCATTCTCTAGTGTCCAATTCGTTCAGCTTTATGTTCGGTTACTTTGCGTTTAAAGTGCAGATATGGTAATACCTACGTTTGAACATCAGCAAACATCTCACACAAAGATGTAATAAGGCCAGCAGTTATTTCTCCCTACATATTTTTTTTCCTAGGCTTTCCTTCCGCACCAGCTGAAATCGGACAACGATGTCATATTTCTTTCATAACAGATGTTTAATTAAACGATAATACACAGTTAAGATACTCCCTCATACAAAATTTGAGCGCAGTTACACGCGTTGCCGCTTGACAACATACTGAGGCAAACAACTTGAGAGATGTATGAATGTACTCTCTGCGTTAAAGGAAACTCTAACAGCGGCAAGCCTTCGTGATAGTATAGTGCGCGCCGTCCACTTATCATCATGGACAGGCCCGCATGTATGCGCAAAGCTGTCGAACAGAATGCACACGCCTATCAGTTGTGATAACTGGACGGCATGCATTATACCGTCGCGAAGGCTATCCACTGTTCGGGTTTCATTTAACACTGATAGTACACACAGGTACAGACAACTCTACTCTCCACCCTTCTCCGAGGCACCGGTCGGTCATGAAGAAGGCTTATGGTCAAGCAAATTATTGGCATGTATTAGCTTAAGGGTGCTTTATCCACCTTGAAAGCTTCACATGTACCATGAGGATCAAAACGTGGAGGCGATGCGCGTTAGCATCATTAGTATGCGTTTTGGTCGCAGTCGTCAGTGCGTGCACCGGCTCTGCCTAGATGCCTGGAGGGCAAAGTCATCTGATGGCATCGAAAGAAACCACACTGTCACACCATGTGACTGCGTTCTGAGCTATAAATGGCGAATGTACACTCGAGGTGCTTTTTTTTTTGCGATGCATGACGAAGGATGAGGCACATTGACGCTCAAAGCAGGCCCTGACACCTAGGGTCTGTGTTCAAAAAACAGCTCGAAGACTTCATAAGTCACTGCTGTCGTTTTACTTGGTTGCTGTCTAGTTATGAATGGTGAACTGTACTTCTTTGCCTCTCAGTCACCTGCGTGGCGAGGCACCCGGTCACTAGGAAATAAGAAAACGTAAAGTATGTCTTCGTGATTTAAGTCTCACCACGATGCCAGTTCTCCGTTTATATTCATGCTTGACGTTTCACTGTCCGCTCCTAAAGCTAGCCGCTAGCACCAAGTCTAAGTAACGAGTCATCGCTAAACCTGCAACGACAGCTGGGACCAGGTCACTCGTATTTAGCCGCTTTATGATTACTAAACTAAGAAGGCGTGCACATTTAATTAAGTCTTAGGGTGTATTGTGTTCAAAGAGATACAAAACGATCTATCGTTTTTCAATCGTTGCTTGGCCAGAAGAGGACATCACTTTCTCCTGCTCAGGTACTTTCATTGTTTTGCAAGCATTCGTGTAATTTTGCAGGGGCAGTCATCTGCAGTAGCTTCCTTGTGTCATGACTGATGGGTGCAGATAGTGTGGCTCACTAGATAACCTGTCAGGATTTCGCTTTCGTGCAGGCCATGCCGGAATCGGAAGCCCACAATCGACGGTGGCGCTGCCTGGCGGCAGCGCCACGGTTTCACTACGCGGATATGTCCTCAGGACCCGAAGACCCGGACAACCGGTATCGTATGCAGAATCTGGTAAGAAATGAACCACCACACTACCAGGACGTGACATACTTCATGAGACCATTTACGCTATTTAAAAACACCTCACTTATTACGATGTGCAGTGTACCTAATAAGGTCGGAATGATGAGCAAGTATTTGTTGTACCATATATGAGTACCAGATGAAAATTCGTGACTCGTATCACTTGTAGGGACTGAACGTCGAGCAAAGCTGCTTATTAATAATATGGGTGATATCGTTGCTGTTCCAGTATTGTGGAGAACGTCGCTTACATTTAAAGACAAAAATATACCTTGATAATAGATTAGCGCTTACGCGCTTACCGGAAGCTATAACTTTGTGACAACGCCAAAAAAGTTCCGCCGGAGCAGCTGAGATCGCAAGGTGTCGGCGTGTACAACAACTAAATCTATATTAAAGGACACTAAATCTAAAGACCACACGCAAGCATATATTTACAGGTACCTCAAAGAATCGTAGGCAGTCCAAATTAACCTTAAGTCTACCACACCGGCGTGTCCTACAATGGTGTTGTTCTGGCTCATAAAACTCCAGCAATTAGAAATAGTTTTAAGAATACATAACTAAGTTACTGCAAAGTCAGGTTGATGTCGTTACTAGTGGCATCATAACTTGGCCCTAATTACACATACATTAGTTTGCAATCTTTCTGCTCTGGAGCAGGCTATGTTCAGCGGACTTGGAGATTCTTCAAAGCACATGCAGAAAACATAGAACCCATTTTGTTACTAGGACGCTTCGAATATATCTTGAGAATGTTTTTCTTTTCTTTTTACATGACCTTATCCTTTCTACCATTAGGTGGATAGGTCAGTGTACTTGTCTCATGGGCTCACATAACTTGTGAGGCTAACGCCAATAAATACGGGCACTTGCGTTGAGTACTTCGCCAATTAAGCTCATTCTTGACGCACTTGTTTTAATCAAAATATGTTGTATCACACTACCATATATATTAGGTTTACGGATGAATTCAATTATCGCATCAATTTCTCTGCTTCTCTCCGCACGTTTAGCAACCGCTGAGTACGTCAGAATGTTGAGGTGGATTTACATGCCAATGTAAAACTAAATTATAGAGTTGGCATACCAAGACTCCGATAAAGTTATCAAGCACTGGTTATCAGGCGTGATTATCTGGTGTGGTATCAGGGGCGGCTATCAGGCAGTGTCCTGCAGGGATTCCTTAACGTGTACACAAATTGAAGTCACTGGAGGTCTTGCATTTCACGTCCATTAAAATGCGGCTGCGGTGGCCTGGAATTGAAAGGCGATCTTGCTTTGAGCAGCTCAATGTTATGGCCACTAAGTCCCCATAGGAAGCATCAACCTGGAAATATTAGCTTTTGCTGAAACATTTGAACCTCCACTGATGCTATATATAAGCCACAATATTAAATACTATGGATACACCCAATGCCGTTGATGGATCAACCTGCACGTAATACCATATTAATCTAGAAACACAGATGAAACATTCTGAGCGTTCAAAAATCTATTACAGGGCAACTTCTTTCCCGGCCTCGAAGAAGCCGGCCTGATGGGCCGTGCCGAGGCGCTGGTGGACATTAGCAAGCATTCTCCTCCAACGGGTGCCGCGGCTGGGCTTCCCATCCGGCATGACATGATGTACCACGCGATGGGGCCTCCCGGAGGACCAGGGGCGCCCGGCGCACCTCCCACGTCGCGACCGGGTCCGCCCCATCACCAGATGGGACACCACCCTTCCACAATGGACGGTAAGAGACACCACCTCGCTAGTCATTTTCATAATCCCGTGTGTTCCTTTGATACGACGATAAACTGAGTTTACAGCAGACCTGTTGCGCCCGAGGCTTTCCTTGCGTCGTATATGCAAGATTATCATCATCACGAACGAACGGGCATGCGCTCTCTCTGTCCTCTTCTTCATCGCCCTCAGAGTTTAAAGCCGGTCACCCTGGTAAAGGGTGACCGGCTTTAAACTCTGAAGCTACGATAATCACGTGTTATGACACGCGACAGCTTGTAAAACGCAACATTACTGCAATATTACATGTTTTATTGTTAATGAGCCTGCATACAGAAGATGTATGTTTGTAAAGCATGAAAGATGTTTTCACTGCATTTTCAACGAGAGGAAGTTATTTTGACTGTACAAGGAGACGCGTGGCATTGTGGTAGAACAGCTGCTTGCCACACAGACGGCCTGGGTTCGATGCTCACTCAAAGCCGGATATTTTTATCATTTATCTTATATGCATCTTTCTCGAATTTTCAGTAACAAACAGGATGATGCATTTTCGCTCAAAACCAACGACGCCTACATCGACGCCAACGCTGTAATTTCGGCGAAACGAGCACTTCAGTGCTATCGAATTATAGTGATAGAGCAAGACTAGTCATGTAGAGTATAGTATAGCAAGGAGTGGGAAAGAGAGGTTAGAGGGTAGAAGCCTAGCCAAGTCTCCAAGACCACCTATGCTACTTTTTTTTTACAAAAAAGGCGAGAAAAAACTGGGCCTAGCTTGCACAAGTAATGCAAGGGTAGGCTAGAGACACCACGAGGCTGGTCAGCACCTAACTGGACCTGACCTTTCGAGGTTCCGCTAAGTTTTTACTAAGTTTTTCGAGATTGGTATAGTTTTGCTAGACGTTAAGATTTTGCTATGTTTTTTTAGGCATAATGTTTTTGCTAACATAATATTTTTTCTATCCATTGCCATGTTTTCTTAGATATAACTAAGTTTTGGTTAACTGTTTCTCAGTGTTGTGATGGGATTCCCGCACTCGCCAACTTCCACTCAACCACTCTAAGCTAGCATTCACCCTCGGCAAGTGCCCCCGCATTAGGGACGAGTGCCGCATTGACGGTTGGTATCCAGTAGTGCTCATCTTTGGTACAAGAGCAGCTCGGCATGGCTGGGTGGTGCCATAGCTAGGCTAGTGAAGCAAGTGCGCAGGTATGAACAGATGCGCTAGGGGTTGCTAGGCAACACTAGGCGATGTAATCGATCCGCGAAGTTTTTTGTCCACGGCAAACGAACTAACGCTTAGTTTATACAGCTCTGCTGTTTAAAAAAAAGCGTCACTATCATTGCTTGTTTTCGAGAGGTCACACGCGAATTTCACGTTAATCAACTTAAATCAAATAAAGAGCTAGGTGAGCAACTCGTCAGATAAATTGGATCTCTCAACGGAATAAAAGTACGATGTTGGGTGGAGTTGGAGTGCAGTGTAGCGATGTGATATTTGTAAGCACTTCTTGTGCAGTTAAAATGAGTCCATCGGTGCTTTAAAATCAGGTATAGTTCAACACTAACTTCAAGTGTTAGCCGCGACGTACATGTCACGGGATACTAGGAAAGAAATATACTCTTTCCCGTAAAGTTTAAGGAGTGATGCTACATATAAATCAAGAGGAATCACGGCAGCAATAAATTAGTAAAGTTATCTCTTCAATTAAAGTTTGGAAGCATGACACTGAATTATCCCCAGGTCCACACAGTTAAACAACACGCTTCTCTCGTTACTACTGTAAGTCACTAGAGGGTACGGACGCATGCAGCTGCTGCAAGTAAACAACCCTTCAGAAGCCAGTACAGGAACTTAGTTCACAAACTACTTTGTTGTTAAATGTTGTTTCCCACTGGGTGGCCAGTTTCGCTACTGATACCCCGAGAATCACGTCTGACTGAACATATTTGTTCCGAACAATCTTAGTGTAAGTACGCTTTATGAGGTCAAGCTTAAATATTTTCGATCCAAGTGTATATTACATACACGCGTGGATTGTTTTAGGGGCGAAGCTCCTTAGGGCGTGGGCTGTGCGTCCCCTGTATGTAGCCACCTCTAGTTTATTTCTTGCAGTGTTCACTAGATGGCGGTACTGTCCCCTGTATGTAGCCACCTCTAGTTTAGTTCTTGCAGTGTTCACTAGATGGCGGTACCATCTCCTGTATGTAGCCACCTCTCGTTTAGTTCTTGTAGTGTTTACCAGATGGTGGTACTTGTAGCTGATGATGAAAAGATGCAAGATGTTAGAAACTAGAAAGCGGTACTTGTAGTTGATGAAAGACGCGAGATCTTATAAAATAGGAATGATGTCACATATGGCGCGTGTCATTGGTTGAAGGCAATCGTTCGATTTAGTGCGGCGACGTACGCTAGGGGGAGCGATGTAATAAAATCGAGTGGGCAAAATGTACAGAGGATTCATGGTTTACCAGGTTTACCTCCGGAGCTTCGCCCACTCATCATCATTCACTTCGTGGACATGGCGGCACTTTTTTTGTTTTACAATGCTTGAACGGCACGCAGGTATGGATCTTCTCGACCCGCTGTGCCCGTCGTCGCTGCCTGGCCCGCTGGGCGCCATGCAGGGCCCTCCGTCCGCGGACGCCGTGGGCCACCAGCTGCCGCCCCTGTACGGCATGCACGCCGGCGGGTTCCCCGGCTCGGCCGTGCACGACGCCGACTCGGACCCGCGCGAGCTGGAGGCGTTCGCCGAGCGCTTCAAGCAGCGGCGCATCAAGCTGGGCGTCACGCAGGCCGACGTGGGCCGCGCCCTCGCAAACCTCAAGCTGCCCGGCGTGGGCTCGCTCTCGCAGAGCACCATCTGCCGATTCGAGTCGCTCACGCTGTCCCACAACAACATGGTGGCCCTCAAGCCCATCCTGGGCGCCTGGCTCGAGGCGGCCGAGGCGCAGGCCAAGAACAAGCGCACCGACCCGGACCTGCCGGGCGTGCTGCCGGCGGGCGAAAAGAAGCGCAAGCGCACCTCGATCGCGGCGCCCGAGAAGCGCTCGCTCGAGGCCTACTTCGCCGTGCAACCGCGGCCGTCGGGAGAGAAGATCGCCGCCATCGCTGAGAAGCTGGACCTGAAGAAGAACGTGGTGCGCGTCTGGTTCTGCAACCAGCGCCAGAAGCAGAAGCGGATGAAGTACTCGGCGGTGCAGCACTAGCGGCTCCGGTACGAGGCGGCCGCGAGGCTCGCCACGGACGTGCAGTGGTGTGACGATGACCCGGCCGCACCGCCAGCCGCTTTGCGTTGCACGCCCGCGCTGGAGATGGCCTGCTTCGGTGGACAGGCGGTAGCTTGTCAGCAGGGAAACTGCCAGCAGAATGCCAGGACGAAACTTGTAAGCCCGTTCTAAACACGGGGTATAAATGCGAAAGGGAAAGCTGAAGTGTGGCCACGCCGTAACTCATGACTCAGTGACAAGACTTACCGCTTTAGTTTCTTTCATCCCCGTCAAATCTTTTGGTTCTCATGCAGGCTCTTGTTGGCAACTCTCGTGATGAACGCGAATAACACTCAGTCTTTTTTTATAATGCATCCCGTATCTACAGACATTACACCTCGGCGCGAACGTGCAAAAGTTTACATATGATGGTGGAGCGCCACGGCATCTTCAGATACTATGACAATTAATGTGTTTGTTTACCAAATAATATTGTTTAAATTCTAGAAGATCCCACTATTCTTTCTCCACAAAGCGAATGGGTTTTGTTATCAGCTCATCTAGATCTTTTGTTCTCGTTGTGCAAAAGCAATTTTATCTGAAATATGAAACGTGGGCCACGTAGTGAATCGCGGTATTAAGAAAGCTCAGCTCACTGGATTCCAGTCGAAATGGGAAGGTTCAAACGGATTACGACACGAAATCTGTGTTCTGCGGCAGCCATCTCCAGTTGTGCCACGGTGAGCGACAGCCGAACAAAGGAGCAAAAACGCAACGCCGACAACTACGAGACTTCAAGCAGAGGACTGAATGACTGCAGCTTGTGCTCGTGACGGTGACATGGAACTTCTAGGCTGGTGCAACAGCGATCATACGGCGCCAACGTGTGCGCACTTTCTAGTCGATCCAGCCGAGTCCGGAGATCTCTCCCATCCTGTCGGCCAAAGCGTGTACCGAGCCGTGAATACACCACGCTTCTCCTTCCACGCGGAGCGTGCTGGCACGAAGAATGTGCTTTCAAGCTGTCGTTCCCAGAGCCGACAGTGTGCTGTCGTGAGTGAATGACTCTGTTCTTTACGTGTCGCCTCTGATGTCACCCTGGCCCAACTTGGGTTCCCTGCCTGTCGTCCCATTTCACGCAAAAAGTTCAGTGTTGCGATTGTGTGTTTGTACGCGCTACGTTTTAATTTGTTAAAGTGGGAGTGGTATCGTTTTCGGCCTTGTGGAGCCGGTGGGATTAACGGAAGCGGTATTGGTAGGAAGATGCAGCGCATACCAACACCGTCTACAAGAGAGTGAACGTATCTCCTTACGTCAACATGACGTCATGCGTGGGACGTTAACCTATAGGTGTATTCTGCGTTTGTAAACATAGCTAGGTCGTCGACATGCTGAGGTCATCAACATGCATAATTGTCACGTGCTTGCACACGGCGGTGGCAAGCTTTGGGCTGGCCGGAGCCTACGCGCCATGACGTCACTACAAACGCTTCAGTATGTCACCGCCGCCTACCCCTGTTTACAAACATGTAATAGGCCTACACTTAATTCAGCGTTACGACTGCCGTGCTCTTCCAGCAACGAATCAAACACCATTGTTCCGGGATATGCCGACAGTCGTCAAACCTGTCTGTATTCGGCGAAGGACTTAAGATGTATTCGGCTGAGGTCTTAAGAACATACGAGGCACTCAATCTCATCTTCACGTTGCTGAGTAGACATTACGGGGGTTGATTTTCTAAGCATTTCTGACATAGTGCCTAGCGGAACACGCCAAGCCTATCAGAACTGGTCATTTGCCATTGTTTCGAGAATTTTAGAGGGGCCTGCAGTTACTCGTATAGTTCCTGGGTGCTCGTTACTGTCACCAGAAGAAATACGCGTCTGAAAATAAAAGTCTCACATGAAAGTTAGACATAAGGTTTGTGATCATCACAATGTTTGTTCGCTTTTGAGAGTATAAATGAATGTGCTATCTGTGGGTGCTTTCGAATTATGAGTACGTTGTCTTGGCTTGATATATTTGACCAAACATGCGTATTGTTTAGGGTCATATTGGCTTATATTATAGTGAACTAGAATACGTTCCGTTATGCGTTAAGAGTTGCAGAGCACTTCAGACGCACGCAAAAAGGATCAAAAAGAAAAAAACAAACGATACCATGAACGAACCGTAGTTATGCCCCCTTTTATTTACCGTTATCCCACTGGTCAAGCTCGGACACGCAGGTACTATTAAAAATTTCTTATAAAAATTATATAACATGGTTTGCAGAATAGGTTCCGAACATCGGCGGTCATACCATCTTATCCTTATAATCTTAAACACCATTTTAACACCCGATATCTCTCGCGGAAACTGTTCAGTAGAGTACGGCTTTCTTCTTCAATTTTTTTCCGCTTCACGACAATGGAGTGGTTAGCATAGTGCAGTTGAACTGTTTACCAGGGTCAGTGGCGCGCGCGTAGTGAGAGTGGTGTATAAGAATTCCTGGTGGCGAACGGGCGCTGTTTTATGCACGAAGTCGTCAGATAAAACCAAGAGATGTCAGAACACATATCAGCGACGTTGTAGCTATAGGATTTGAAATGGTTTGGGCGTACGTGTCTGTATGGTGAAGGTGGAGCAGAATAATAGAACCACTTTGACCTTAAAGCAGCTCACACTAAATTTAAGTCATGATGCGTAGGCTTACACCGTGGAATACGAGGTTATGTAGCTAAAGCTCCTGCTGATCTCGAAGCCATTACCATGCAGGTCTTTGCTGAATGCTTCAATAATATTGCAGGCGTAACCGCAATTACTGTCAGCAGGTGCAGCGGTTTTTAAGAGCAGCTATAATATATTGCCACCTGGTGTTCTGTGCCAGTGAACAGTGAGCCAGTTCTGTGCCAATGAACGAAGAAGACGAGCAACCCGTGCCAGCGGAGGCGTCCTTTTTTGTGTCTCAGATTTTGGCAGTCGCGTCTCCTTGTACGTTTCTTCGAGCTCCTAGCGCGTGACAACTGGTGGAGGTGCTGGAGTACCCTATGCACCGAACCCCTCCCAGTACAAGCAGCTCCAGCCCCATACCGGTGGTTACGCCTGTTCACCGTGCTAGCCGAAGGATCCGTGGACCCCGAAGGATCCCCGAGTTCAGACTTCTCTCAGAGAGGATGATGGCCCCAACTATCCCAGGCTGCGCCGTCCTAAGCGGCTCCAACCCAGCCGGTATGGAAGGCGCAACGCCATTGCAATATACGCTGTTCAAACCACGAACACCGAATCCCTTTCATGGTGTTGTCCATGAGGATTTTGAGGATTGGCTAGTCTACTATGACTTCGTTGCCGCTCATAACATGTGGAAAGACACAGAACAGGCTCACTGTTCAATGACACAGAACACCAGGTGACAATATTATCTGCAGTTTTACATCCAACAACCACGATATGATTATGAGAGACACCGTAGCGGAGGGCTCCAGAAATTTCGACCCTGTGGTGTTCGTTAACGTGCGCCGACATTGCACAGCACTTGGGCCTCAACCACTTCATGCACCTTCACCGAAACGCGACCACCGCGGCGAGAATCGAACCCGCGACCTTCGTCTAAGCAGCAGAGCTCTCCAATCCACCGTGGCAGGCATCAAGCGCAGCTAATGTCAAGAAAGAAATCGTACTAATGTTCATAAAACGAACGGAATAATTTGGCTACATGTTCTAAACTCCCTGTTTCATATATATTACCCCGTATGATGCATACCAACTTACACAACTGCAAATGATAAAATGCTGGACAAGTATACCGTGGCCTCATCCCAGCAGCAAATAGACAACGAGGATTATTGTGGCATGAATACCCCCCCCCCCCCCCCACCCGAGTTTTTCCTCTCTCAGCATCTTTCTAGTCTTGAGCAGCTCTAAAGTGTATACAGTAGTCAATACTGAGGAAAATTCCCCATGACTGAACATTTTGAAAAAGTAACGCAACCTCGTAGCAATGTTCTCTGCTTACAGTGTTAATTATCGAACGTATATACGTGTTAAACAGTGCTAACCTTCACAAACCATTGAAAGTGATCGTGTGATAAGGTTAGGGCTATCGTCATCAGCGGCCGAGGCAGCCGCATTTAGATGGAGGAAATATGCTAGAGGTCCATGCGCTTAAATTTAGGCGCCCCGTAAAAGTAAACCGTGTAATCGAAATTCCCGAAACCCTTATTTACGGCATCTCTCATAATAAGGGGGGGCTTTGGACCGCGAAACACTAGCAATCATTATTATTATCACTGCTTTCCGAGCGTAAATAAGTTTGTAGAAGAGCCACCGCGTAGAATGGACAAGTATTGCGGTCGCATCGGTACCAACTGAATGAAACGTTCCAATTCAGCTTCACATCCGCAATTCGCAAAGCTTCTTACCCGTAAAGTTAGGCTTCCGTAGGTTGTCGTTTAGCTTTGTCTTTTAATTCGCGACAAACGGACACACCAGTCGACTCTGCATTGAGACATTCACCAACATTACTTAACAGAGATAGAGAGAGATAAACTTTATTAAAATAATCATCCAGTTTTTGAAAGACCCCCGAAAGTAGTAGCGACGTCACTTATAGTACCTTTGTTAGCACCCGTTAATGAATTTGAATCCGCAAGACACACGAAGCAGCACTTCGTCACTGGTCAGTGCCGCGGATACATACAGGCAAATCTGGACAGCTAGATATTCAGTAAAAATGAACCGTCCAATCACAAATCACTCTGACGTACGAGACGTGAATAAGCGACGGCCAAAACTTCACGAGTAACATGCGAGCATGGAATGAGCATGGTTTTTTTTTTTTTTTTGAGTGGATGAAATATCGTCAGATGACACTACCCGCGAGTCAACTAACAAGTATAGAAGCCAGCAGGCGTGAGAAATAATGACATGCTGAAATCAAACGACTGGAGAGACAACGTACGACGGTGTTCATTGATCGAAGAATCCGGAGCTTTGTGATGCGCTGGAGTGGTCGCCATGAGAGTATCGCTGTGTCTTCACCGCAACACGTTTGATGAGAGAAATGTACTTGTGATTAACGTGACGAGTTTTCTTCGCAGGCGCTTTTACTGTGCTGCGTTCTGTATTTTTTTCCGTCTGACCACTGCGTGGGGGCGTGGTAAAGGTTCCTCACCATTTGATAAATACCTGTAGTTTATTCGCAGCTTTGGTCGTGGTTTATGGTATCTAAAAACAACCACTCCACGTGGGTAAAATGAACGTCCACATAGGTTTTGGAATGTGCGGACAGAACACTTAATTGTTTCGACCCTGAAATGTACGTTTGCCGTTGAGTCAGTGCTTATCTTGCGATCATCTTCTAACAGCCAAGCATTGTTTTACGAGCGCGTTTGTAAAGTAAAGCAGTGCGAAGAGCACGTCTATCTAGGAAAAAAGCCAGCCAGCCATACTTGTCTTTTCAGAGAACCATGTGTCCAAGAACTGTTCATAAATGTCTCTGTTCTGTTGTTTATTTATTCGCGCTATGGGTTGTCAAGCTTGTATCTTTTTAAGTGGTCTGTAAATATTTCGGGGCGGGGACGCGAACACCACTGTGAAGCTCATTAAATGTGTTTCGAAACCTGTGACTACATTGTGTTGTTGTTGTCATGCGTCAGTTTCTTGCTCCTTCCTACTACTGCGACACACACACACACACACACACACACACACACACACACACATACACACACACGCACACATACATGAAAAGGTTTATGTCGTTTGGTCTGCGTATGACAACTCCTCGCTAACTTTGTTTCATTTTAAGTTGGATATCTTGCGTTTCAAATGATCCTTATTAAACTAAAAAAAACTCTAGTGAATCACTTTGCGACCTAATGAGTGCTACTAAGGATTGGGCGACATATTTCCAACCAGTGTTTTCCACCACGTTAGCGTTATTCACCAGCCAGAATGAGCATTCAGAGTGCCAGGTGATTCACACAGAACTGACAATATGACTGAATCGGACCATGCGCAAAATCACTATCTTCTACAGGAACGCCGTTCTGGAGCGATCACTTTCGGCTATGCAAGCACTTCCGCGATACACCACGTGATTCTACAATTGGAGCATCCGTGAAACGGGCTAAAATTCTTCATGGCGCTATAAAACGATTGAGATCTTGGCCCGGTGACAGGTACTCGTCTGACCACGTAGAGACAATGTTACGGCTTGTGCAATGTCAATACAGGGTCAGCCTTGGGTGTGATCTTTCCGACACCTAAACAAAGTTCTTGTCATGCCATGTCAATCACACAACATTTTGTTCAGCTTTGTGTTCTGTTACAGCACGGTTAAAATTAACAAACAGCAATACGAACGTCTATCACCAAACATCGTAGACTAACAGGTAATCAATCGCTCGTTTAATAAACTCTACAGTTTGTTTGTTTTTCCTCCTAAGCTTTCCTTCCGCACCAGCTGAAACCGAACCTCGATGTCACACTCAGGAAAGTTACAGTATTTCTAAACTATTAGGATTCTTGGAGGTGATCTCCCCAGAATACTGACCCTGAACATCTGCGAGGCGTCCTCGATAGCACAGTGTGTCACGCAGTCTCTGTTCAAACGCGAAATAACCCACAGCCACCAGCTATGTAGTGGGTTCGGCAGCAGCGGTAGCTGGCCCGACGCCACACTGCCAAACAAACTTTCGATAGAGAAATGCGGGCAAAAAGTGCACCGTGCCCCGCGCTCAGCCCACGATCGGTGGCCAAGGCTCGCGGGGATTAGAGTAATTCGTTTAGGTCGGCCCTAGGAGCATGCCCACTAATAGTAATACCGTTGGAAACGAAGGAAGAAGATCAAAAAGCTTCTTTCCTCTGACGGGGCAGTGAGGGTGAGCGACTGCCGCGTACCGGCCCATCCCCACGTGCGTGCGTGTGTATACACAAAGTGCGCCGGCGGGCTCGCAAATAGATTAAGCCTTCGCGCAAAAACCGACAGGGGAAGCGATAGTTTGACTGAGGGGGGCAAACAAACGAGAGAAATAAAGCAATAAGCACGGAGGAAAGAAAAAAAAAAGGCGATAAAGAAATAAAGGAATCAAATTCCGGTACTCGAGAGAGAGCATACGAGACAGGTGACTAAGTCGGGAACGTAAAACAAAAAAAAAGCGCTGCGAGGTTCGCTGTGCCGCCCCTTTCTCAGTTTCTTTCTTCCTAGACACGGTGCGGCGCGCGCCTCTTTGATGGAGCGCGTGGCGTTAGCATGAAGAGCCGCGGTACGTACAAGCGGAAGGAGAAGGGGACGAAGCAAATGTAATGGGGCCGTAATGGCTGCACAGCGATTTCCCCTCGTGTGGCGATCACCGCGGGCGACGCTGAGGGTGGTCGAGATTGGCGAGCTCGGCGGCGTACGCACGAGATTCTCGCGCGGCGTCAGTGCGCGCGTGCATAAGGCGGCCGCGTGCCACCGCCATCCATCTCGTAGGCACGTGTCGTGCGGGGTACGCATCCAGCCCTGCTCATTCGGAACCGTATAGTCTACACGCACGACCCGCCCACTCCAGCCGGGACGTCTAACTGCCTGCCGCCGCTTTCCTCGTCGGTGATCGGGATTGTCGAGACCGCCAGCGTTTGCCTAAACAAAGCCAAACAATCGACGATACGGCCACTGGTGCCTTGTGCCAAACAGAGAACGCCCCGTGCGTTCATCGGGTTAAAAGCTCGTTGCACGGCGTGACAGGTGCAACTGCGCCACTGCTTTTTTTTTTGTTTATCTCTTTCTCTCTCATGGCGTGTCGCTCACTTTATATTCAAGTCTACTCCGCTGTCGATCCTCTGCAGTACCGTTACTCACCATTGCGATGGTTGAAGAGTGCATGGCTCTAAGGGTCGCATCCCAAGTTCTGTGGAACTGTCGACTGCTCTTGCGAAAAACTTGAACGAGGCAGCTTTACTGTAGAGGTCGGCTGTAAGATGCTCGCATAGCTTGCGTTCAATCGCATACAATAAGAACGAATCTGTGAGTAGGCTTAATATGTATCCGGACTTTACCAGCACTACCAGCGTGCTGGCTTTGAATCGGTGGGTATCTTCATCCCGTCATTTGCTTCAGATACAGCGCGTGCAATCTTTCTCCGTCTCTTGTCTCTCCGTTCACCGTATATATTTCTTCACGTCTAATGGTAATAGCAGTTCAATAATATTATCTGGGCTTTAGCGTCCCGAAACCACAGTAAGATTGCAAAAGACACCGTAGTTGAGAGCAAAAATTTCGATCATATGACGTTCTTCAACGTGTACTGACATCGTAGTAACAGTTCAACATCATCACAAGCGGCTACGTCTCACTAATGCTTCTCCCGTTGTTCTCCTCATACTTTCGTTTCATACCATGAAGCGGCTACTAAATTCACCGTCGTCTCTCTATTATTTACAAAAGACTACTTTGGTGGCTTTGCTTAACTCACACAATACATGTAGATCAATGCACAAGTTCGCGCAAATTTTGTGATAGCGTGTTGCAGACTGGAGCCCTGCGCCCTGCTATTGAACCCATAGCCTCGTGATAGGCAGAAAGTATGTCACACTGGCGCCACTCGCTCAGGTGGTTAAGAGGGAGAGAGTGAAAGGAGTCAAATTTAACTATAAGCCTCCCGAATGAAAATGAGCTGTACGGCCTCAGTCGTTATGTTGAGAAAGCAACGCAATGACTGCACTAACTAAATAAGAGAGAGAGAGAGAAAAGCGGGAAGAAAAGAAACGAAGGTTAAAGAAGCAATTGCTTAGTTTGCCGCCCTGCACAAGGGTAGAGGTGATAATAGATATATAAAAGAAAAAAAACAAAAGTTGGAAAAGTTACACAGAATAGTTAGTGGGAAAACATAGGGCACGAACATGTGCTATAGAAAGAAAAAAAAGGAAGTATACAAAAAGCTTAATTTCCTCGTAAACTGATTATATTACCACTATATAAGCATACTGTATGCTCTTAGCACGCAGTATGCACTGACCGGAAAAGAGAGCTGGTGCAAAATGTACCGACAAATTTAAAAGAAGTCTTTTGGGAGGCTGACTTCCCTTCTATTATGAAGACAGCTTTCAGCTTTCAACAGCAACGCCAATTTTGAGACCAGGTGACGACTAACGACAACGTTTTGCACATCTCAAGTGTGCTGCAGCACGTTTGCGGTGGTGCTGCGAAACAAATGCGATCACAAACGATGGGGGGTGAAACAATGCTACTGCCAATTTTTTTCTTGGGCAGTAGGCAAAAGTTCCAGCATTGGTCAGTTGCTTCGAGCTATAGTTCATTGGAGGCCTTAAGGTCATTATTTCAATAATTCGGTCAGCAGCTCAACATTACTGTATACAAAAATTGATTATCCATTCGAGAATTTGCAAGAAAGGACAAAATTAACGAGAACAAAGCATGCGCTTCTCTAATGACGCCCTTCGGTTCCAAACCTATATATTCTCCTGATCAGCGTGAAATGATGCATCCATTTCTTTGTTATTCACTTTTTTGTTACAGACTTTGTTATATACAAAAAAGTTTCCAGACTCCTTGCTAGTCCTGACTAGCCCCGTATGTGACTCTCGTAAAAGAGTCCTGGGAACTCTCTATTTAAAGATCGTTCTACTCTTGTTGGAAAGTCTGGGAAACCAAAAGAGGGCTAACATATCTCATTAAAGAGATTCATATAGGAGGCAGGTCAGGACTCACAAGAAAGTGTAACACTTGGTGTTTTCTTTTTTCTAGGTATTCATAGAAGTGTGCAAAATGAATGGCGGAAACGGGGAGAGGAAGAGGAAAGCACAGGAGTAGCGCTGAATGTTTTATTCACATGACAAGGCTTGTTTGAAAACTAACCAAATGTGAAATTCTAGCCACACAGCACGGCAACATTAAACTAGTGATAGAGGAAGAGACAATATATTTTAACCCTTCATGACATATTTGTCTGGTACGCCTTCCAAACTATACTTCGATTCTATTGTACACGATTTGCTTGCGCCCTCCTTCTTGATGTTTCGAAGGCAATTGTGTGCATATGAGCAGATCCATTCATAAAACGATTGAATGCGAGGCTCGTATAGTATAATGGATGATCTAGTAAGTGTTTCGTTGCCTATGGTCTATTGCAGGGACATGAGCATTAATTAAAGCTAAATACGTATCACCCGTGCTGCCGGCCATTCCTTATGACATGCCTTGAATTAGTACTATATGTTCATCCAAAGAAACTAATGTTGAGACTACACGCAGTACCGTTAATTTTTGTTTTTCGTGCACAAAACGCGAAACCCTCGTTCGATTCTTTTATATCGCATTCTACGGGCAAATAATCGTTTCATTAAATCGCATAATATCGCTCGTTAAAACATCATCGCGTGGGTTTACAACGAAGCGCCGAAGTTTCTCAGCGGAACGCACGGTTAAGCGAAGGCTCGATTTGAGTTGGCGCGCACTTACGTCGATGCACTCGAAAGCCCATTAATGAACCTACAGCATCGCGCGCGGGCCGGTCCTCCGTACAAACCAGAGCCAGCGTCCCGCCCCGTACACTGCGCGCGATCCATACAGCGGGGCATCCGAACGAATCTGTTGCCCACGGTCCTCGCTGTCGTTCGACTAAACCGCTCGGCAAACAACTCTTTTAATCTGAAAACGAGCCTTCTGGCCACCGAACACGCGCTTACCCAACGCACAAACACGCATCACAGCGACCGAGAGCGCGCAAAGCAGGGTGTACAGACGCAATCCGGCTTAACCTCAGCGCAGGATTACAGTTAATCCCGTAATTCCAGACATGTTTTTTTTTTCTTCTCCCCTCCGCTCGCTCCGAAGGCAACGTCACGAGGCAGACGTCGCACTTGGCGGCAGGAGCGCCCTCGGGCCTGTTAGACGCACGCACGAGGCATCAGAGTTGTGCGGCCTCCGCCACTCGCGCTCAGATTGGAGAAGGATGCGTTGGCGCGGGGGCCCCGTAATCCTCGCTGGCGGGCAGCAAACACCGCTGCCGCCCCGACCGGACTCCATCTAACCTCGGGCGCAGTCCGTGCGTGCAACTCTGCTAAGCTCTCGTTTCTGTCGTCGGCTCAGTGCGCCATGTCCGGCGGACGATCACCGCCAGCTCGCACTCGATGATACAGCCTTTCTTTTAGTTTAGCCCCACTCAGGAGAGACTTGTCCTTTCTTTTTCGATTTATTAGTGCGCTTTTCTTTCAGTTTGCCCTATTAAGATTCCAGTGTTGTCAGCTTCTCTTTCCACTATCTCTCTCTCTCTCTCTCTCTCTCTCTACGATATTTTTTATCTTACTGGAACGCCTTTTTTTTTCTGGCGAATAATGTCGAAGAAAGCATCACGCGTCCCGGGGAATTAACAATCTACCTTGTATAGGCTGAAAAAGATAATGATCCCGCGACTTATATTAACAGCAGTGATGGCGCATCATCTGGCGACCGCACAACCAGGGGTTCTGCCAATGCCTTCCATCATGAACGAAAAAAAAAGACAACAATAAGCAAGAACGATTTCGTATCATATTGTATCGCGTTTCACGTCGACCCTGACTTAGATGCTATCACACACGTGACGATCGCGTGCCTCAATGCAAACCCCTCTACGTTAAGTAATGGCCGCGTCAAGCGCGTGAGCCGCCCGCGAGGCACGCTGGAAAGCTACGCGGGGTTCAGTGGGGCCTTCCTGCTCTCTGTTCGAGATAGCGATCGGCTGTGAGTAAAAGGTGCCCGATGCATCGAAGAGGGGCAGATGGTGCCGAAAGGCGGCGTACAGTGAGACCTTTTAATGGGACGCAAACCGGGACTCTTCCCCGGTGCCGCAGCAAGAGAGGCCATCCCGCTGCCAGGAACAAAAGGAAACAATTAGTCTCGCTAAAATGATGCGCGTTTCTACCATTCTTCTCCCTCTTGCCATAAAGGTCGTTGCAGAGAAAGAAGAGTGTCGATTAGGCTGGGAACGTTCCACGATGTGCTGATAATCTTCTATTAACCCTATCAACGTGGGCCTCACCATCAACGCCTTCGTTATAGCTTCCCTCTTTATTTCTCCCGTTGTCTCTTTCTCGGTGATATACACGCAAGTATGAGTGTGTTTTTTTTTTCGCAATTGATGTCGTCTGAGGTACCTCAGTGAGCATAACTTATAATTGATTGCTAATTGATAATGATAAAGTGCTCCTTCATTATTTATGTCTTCCCGTTATCTTCTTCAGCAAGCGAGGGTCATTTTGTTAACGCCAGATTACTGTAATTCGTATCAATATTGAAGCACTTGATTGTTTTTAAGGTCTTTGAAATAGCCGTGTATACTATCAAACTCTCGCGTATACAATGAACACATTGGCTCCCGTGTCTACAATTTAAAGGTGTCAATTTGTCGCAATAAGCCTGTGTGCATACGATATACTGTAGGGAAGGTACACTGTGGGCGAATGGCATGAATAAGTACGTGTTGAAGAACACTATTTAAGACGAGAACGTCGCGACAAATTGGTTAACGCAGAACCACTTCAGACTTGTTTCCTCCACAACACATTTTCTTCCTTCTCATCTCTGTAGAAACATGAATACGTGTGATGAGGTTAACATAATGAAGAAGCAGCTCGCTGTATACCCGGACACAAGAACACGAAAAATGGGACAAGCGCGTTGTTAAGCCCAGCGCGATAAGCACGCAATGCCGACACCCCCTCGCCTTCTGGACGTGTGGATCCCGATCGGCGGGCAAACAGCATTCCCTCACAGCTCACGCTGAAAAAACAAACAAAAACGGCGAGAGACACACAACGTTGCCGCAATAAAGCGTCGAAATGGCTCCGCCGCACGAAGCGGTGGTCGCGCGTGTTATCCAACAAAGCGGCAGAACGCGTGACTAATGAACTCCGCACCGAGCAGCGAAGTTCACCACCCATCCCTCAGCCCTCCCTTTCTAGTCATCTGCCGCGCACACCCACCCACGCCACGGAGAGCTCACGCCCCTGGGAGTTGGCCTCGTCCCCGGTGCCTCGCAGCACAGCGGGGGGGCCTAACCCGCGGCAGCAGCAGATGTTGATGCGGGAGGAGATGGCGAGGCCATGGGCGCGCAGAGAAGTACGGTGAAGGTAAGTGCAAAAAGGGCGCTTCGCTCACTTGACTGTGCAGCCAGGGCGAGGTCCCAGCGTTGTCCTTTCGGGCTCGAACCACGAAGTGCCGCGCAGCGAAAGCTCCGAAAGTAGTTTCCAGTTACAGATGGATTACCACCGCTCGCGCAACTTAATTTTCTCTCTTTTTTTCGCGTGTGTTGCTGGTTCGCAGGTTAAGCTAAGTGAAGACGTGTTGTTCTTACGCGCTTTTTCTAACGAGCGATTTCGGTACCAGTCGTCGTTAAAACTAAGCGAGAGCTCACGTGATAACGGAAGTCTTTGTCTGCATTGTAAGAGAAGGAAACGTATACAGTACACGGCACAGCTGAGGCTTCCCCTAAAAGCGATCAAAACAAAAACCGAGTATGCTACCGAGTTCCATCCTCGAAGGTTGTACATGTATGTATAAATGTAAACCAATAAATTCAATTAAAGCAAGGTGAAGACCACTCGTCCTCAAATTTTTGCCGGTGTTTTTCCACTGCTGTTATCACATTTCGCGGACAAAGCACGTCCATGTGCGCAGGCATGAAACCGGACGAAGTAGCTAGAACAAAAAAAAGAGAACACAATCCATTGTTGACTACGCAAAGAGAACAAATCTATGAACCGTTGTGCCACCGCGCTCACCGGAGAGCAAACGCAAACCTTAAGAATACTGGAGACGGCTGCAGCGATGAACAAGACAGGCGCAAAAAGGAAAGCTACCAGCCAGACGTGCGCGCGCGTATCACAGTTGGGCACACCTTGAAACACTTTCGCCAAATTTCCGCCAGCATAGATCGGCTTTACTTATTCACACGGCGCGTCCGAAATCTTCCGCTTCCATTAGAGAGCACACCTTTCTCTCCCTATCTCTCTTTCTTTCTCCTTTTTTTTTTTTTGCTCTCTCTCCCGCGGCGATATTCAGTTTTGAACAGATGGAGGAAATACGCGCTTCAAACACAGACGGCCGAGGGTTACTCGAACGAAAAGAAAGATAGTGCGGGCATAGCGAGTGAATAAAAGGAAAACGCCGCGCTGCAACGGCCCGCGCCAAGCTGATGATGAGACGCATGAGCAAAACACGGCCGCCAGCCAGAGCGCGAAGTTAAGAAAACAAAAAAAAAGGGGGGGGGGGGGGGGGGGACGTCGTCTTTCACGACGATCGTGCATGTACATTACAGGGCATACCCGCCTGAACCCCCCCCCCCCCCCGACTCGTTACGAGTGCTTTCTCGAAAAAATCTCCACTTCATGCGGCTTAACTTTTTTTTAAACTCGTGCAGCAGACTGGCTTCGACATCGAAAAAGAGAACGAGGTACGCCGTGCTTCCCAAAAGATAAAGAAATAGTATTTAATAGAAGAGGGAAAAATAAGCAAGAAAAAAGATAACAGGGCACTATTAGGTTAGGATCGTCTTTCATACATGTCCATTGGTGTGACGTGGCAAAGCCAACTTTTTTAAGCTGGGTGAAAAAAAGGAGGGAAGCTGTCGAAGAGGATTTCAGACGACGTTTTAATGTGTTTATTTCATGAGTTTTTTTTTTACGAACTTAAATGTAAGGCACAAGGAGAGCTGTTGCGTGTGTGTTTAAAAAATATGCAAATCTGTTAACGTTGTTTTACTATATGACGTGAAGTGAAGGCGTCGTTATGGGCGTTAAGGCTCTTAAAGAACACTTTTTTTGTTTATTTCTCGTGATAAAATTGGCTTTATTTTTTCTCGCGTGTAATGACGTTCGCTTAATTTTGTCTCGGTAAATGCAAGCGCTAATACAAAAAAAAAGCGTGTACGCTAACTTTTTACGTGGGGGTCACTGCACGGAAGTGCCTTTTCTAAGAAATCAGCCTTTGATAAAATAATTAGTTTATAAGACGAGGCTGCTCCGCACCTTTACGTGAGGCCTGATTGAAGCCTCTAATTAAGATTGCTAATTCGTAAGTGCGTCGTTAGAACACATCCTTTTTTTTTCTTTTGGTGCGTAACCCCTGAAAGATTAATACATCTAGCGGAAATAAGGTAGCACAAGGCGTCTCAGTGGTAATGCATCGATGGCAGCAGTACTTCGTGTTATAAAGTGCTGCCAAGGCTATTCATAATGGTGATACATAGAAACTACAGCTCCTGGAGGCCTAGCCCGAGCTAGTAATTACTTGTCGGATCATAATAAAGTTTATTACCTACCTAGAAAGAGCTGCAGTTCCAAAATCTTTAAAACGGAAACATAAATACGCTAGCGTCGTTTTACTGTACAACGTCAAGTGAAAGATCGTTATGCTCGTTAAGGCTCTTGTCTTTGTTGAAGCTCTGGATGCCACTGCAACGCAGAATATTGTTTTGAGCTAGCTGATAAGGATTAACGTTTTTAAAAAAGTTTTTTTTTCTTTTATTGCAGTAAACTGGACGAAAATACAGAAGCTTCGCGCTCGTCTTGCGGACGTGAGAAAAAAAAAAACTAGTCAAATACCAACCACCAGTCGTGAAACACGTGCATCTTTAAAACTAAACACTCGCAGTGATCATTTTATAGTTTAGAATGGGCACCTCGTTTCTTTTGAAGACCTCAATTTTAATATATTTGTTGCAGACCCGAAAGAAACAGCAGATGGTTGAAATTTCTGGAGCATTCCACTGCGACGTGCTTCCTAATTATACCATGGCAAAAACTATAAATAGGCAGTGTATATACGCATGCTCAGTTGGACACTCACCAGAGGCATAGCATAGCTTGGTGACGCAGAAGCTTCTCTTTTTCTTCTTTTCTTGTGGTACAGTGGGGAATCTCATTTGGTGCTGAAACCTGATCAAAATGGCA
Organism: Rhipicephalus microplus; assembly: GCF_013339725.1. NCBI lineage: Eukaryota > Metazoa > Arthropoda > Arachnida > Ixodida > Ixodidae > Rhipicephalus > Rhipicephalus microplus. Next base: position 28,617,041 of record NC_051169.1, read on the forward strand.
CTATTATCACACACAGTTAGTGTTTCCCGCTGAAGCCGAGGTCTATCCTCATTAACATACATGCATTTTTTAAATCTTTCTTTCCCTTTCTTTCAAGAAGTCACGGTGCTCGTGACATGGCTTTCTGTGGCGTCGCACGTGTTGGTGGAAACTGTGTAAAGTACTTCTATCCAGTCCACTTCTTCACCAATGTTTCCGACTTCCTTTGTGTAGTTGTTCTTTTCAGCGCGGCATTAAACGCAATATACCATCTGGGGTTTTACGTGCCAAAACCACGATGTGATAAGGAGTCACGCAGTTGTGTGGAGAATATCGCACGTTTGCCTTGTACACCGGGTCTCTCGTCATTTCGCCCCCGCCAAGATACGACCGCTTCAGCCGAGACTGAACGCGCGACTTGCAGGATCACAAGTAACAAGCACAAGCATAGATAACGGTGCGACCATGAAACGCGCTCGACATCTGTGCATAGGCAACCACCCCACGTCGCGTTTTTATCTGTTTATTACATGCCACTATTACAGACAGGTAGTTGTGGTCGGCTCCCCCCCCCCTTTTTTTTTCTTACCTAGAGAACCACGTTGTTGCGAATAATCCCGAGTCATCTTTAATCTTGTAAATCTCACAAAAAGTTTTCCTTGGAGCAACCGAGAGGTTTTTTCTATCGTACCTATCGAGAAAGATAGTCACGGAAACCATCTTGCAAGCCGAAATACTTGCAGCCGATTTGGGAATGTGTCTACTCAAGTGCGTTTTCGCATACACGCTCCTTCGCAAGTTCTGCGCCTCTCCCTGTCACTGCGATATACATTACTGGACGACGTTGCCATTCGTAAACGAGATTATTCCCACCCCTGAAAAACAGGGGGAGCAACGCGGTGATCGCGTTAGAAAAACGTAAAAATAAGAACGACGAGAAAGTAGAAGGGAGATAAACGTAAACAGCAGCCAAAAAACTTCCTAAAACATAAGAAATTTGTTTTTAAAAAAATAGGAAAAAACCTGGTTTTTTTTTTTCTTTTTAAACCCGGTAAGTGCGGCAGGGTCGCGTAGTTGGGCTAGTGGAAGATGGATTCAGCTGAGGTTCACTTTCGATTTGGTTCGTTCGTGCTTGCTTCGCTTCCTCGATACCTGAAAAGCGCATCCATCAGACGATCCTACAAGACGGGATTGTGTTTGCCCTGTGACGCACCCCGAGTTGCGGTCGGGTGTTGTTGGGCCCACAACGCCTGTTTAGTGCAAGAAGCTTTTCAGTGAAAACACTTCGCATCCGTTGTTGTTGTTTTCATACTGTTTCCTGTTCTCGATGCCTCGCTGTAAACACAACGAGGATGTGGCCGCTAAGCGGTGGTTCCGCCGGGAGATTTTCAGTATAAACTGTCGTGCATATAAAGCGTGAGTCCCCCAACAGACGCAGAGATAAAACCGTTTGTCTCGTTGCTTGAGCAGATTGGCGGCCGGTATAGGCTGTTGGTAACACCTTTGTTACCCTCAGTAACAACTGATGTCTCTCACAAATCAGTTTATTTGATATCATTGTGCTCGCTTTTGCCTTCTGAAACCATTTACACAGAGTTTTCAGTACAAATATGCAAAATTGTCCAGAAGGCATACGTATGTCTCAATATATGTTGTCCCCCCCCCCCCCAAAAAAAAAAAGCTTTTATGGTGTTTTTACACTATATCGTTGAAATATTTGAAGGTCAGATACAACCTTTGCGTATTAGCATATATGTCCCTCTCTGAATTAGCGCACTTGAAACAGAGAGTAACTAAGAGCGAGTGAGAGAGCATGAAGGAAAGAGTGGGTGAAAAATACAGATGTTACTACAGGTTAAGCAACACTGAACCTGATTGACTGCCCTTTATTTGGATAAAGGAAAATTAAATCTGCAGATAGGAGCTGCGACCAAAGTAGCGGAGAATGTTAACTGGCAATCACCTTCGAAAAGTTGAATAGAGCGGTTAGGCCATCTTCACCGAAGTTCGATTGGGCAAAGCACCAAATATATTTTCTCTGAGAGTGGTCTGTCATCCAAACAGAGGAGTCTAGCTCGAAAAGCACATAGTGTGAAAGAATTAACGCCGTTTGAATATTGTGCAACGTTAATTCTTCAAAAATATCAGGTAACATAAAAGCAATGTGTGAACAAGATTCCCAGGTGTTTCTTGGCGCTTTATACATTTGTCAACTGATACTTTCCTTTTTTTTCATTGAAATAAACTTCTGGCTTGTCTTTGGCCCGCCGGTTATATAGATTTGAAAAATAGCAGGTGCAACAAGAAGTTATTTAACTAACACAAGGCTACCATACCCCTGCGACAGGTCATTTGTGTTCCCGCTGCCTACGACGCAAACCCCGTAACTCTTTCTTAAAAATCTCGCCTCAGATTGCATAGAATATTCCCCGTAGCACGCAGGCACGAAGTTATATAAACCCATGGCAATCACTTTCCTGCAAAACAAATCACGTTGGCGCTTTGTTTCAATTCGTAAAGGGCGTCGGGTAGTCGTGTTTTGTAAACTCACGTAAACGAGTCCCTTTACCTGTCTCAGTGGCGGCAACTCGTGGCACCTTGTTAATCATCGCAACACCGAGCGAGCAAGCGGATGCAGCATAACAACGCAGGCAAACTCCTTTTTTTTTTCCTTAAGCAGGACAAATGGAGTGAGCCGAGAGAGGGTCTGATGTCCCTGCGAGTCCAAACATCGTGACCATGTCTGGAGGCAGCTTGTTTGTCTTGGCACACGCCACCTGGAACCCCACCCCTGCTAGCTGCCTCCCTCCCTCCTCCACCCCCCCCCCCATAAACCAGCACCATCCACGGACACGAAAGATTCCCCGACTACCACGTACGCTTCGTCCCCGAGCAGCCAAGCAACGAGCCCCTTTGTCTCTGTCGCTTCGAAGAAGCGGAGTCAGCTGTTAGTCGCCGCTCGCAATTGTTTCGTGTCGCGCGGGGCTCGAGACCTGACAAAATCTAAAGCGCCAAACATGATTCAAGAGGCTAGAATAAAGAAACGAGTGGAAAATGCTTTAGTAACCGAGGAGGCGGGGGCGTACACCCCACTCGTTCTTCAGCACTCAGCACCTCCACGGACACCTCACCTTCCTACCGCGTAGAGCAACTTTTATACCGCGTGCTTCATTTCCTTTATTTGTTACCCGGAGAGAGCGAAGTATTTCTACTACACGAGTACAAGTATAGAGCTAGACGTGCGCTTAACAAAAAATAAAAGAGGCGGTGGAGCGTTTTTCGCTCGCTTGTCCAGCTGTCGCGTGGACCGAGAACGGAGCGGAACACGGATACCAGGCCTAATTAAAATGAGTCGGCGTTTTGTTCCCCAGAGGTCGACACGGTGAAGAAGGCACACCTGTGCTGCGAAAGGCGAGACCCCCGCCGTGAGAGCTGCTCTTCCTCCGTCTGCCATCCCCCTTCCTTCCTCCTTTTCTGTTCCTTTTGTGGGAAAGCTTGGAAAGCCACCAGTGGCATGGTTAACGTTTTTAATCAAGTGGACGCATTCCGCGAAGTGGAATGTTCTTAGACATGCCATCGTGCATGTGCTTCGCCGCTTTCGTTTAGTCTTTATAGAAACGACCGTTTGCCAGCCTCGTGCATGCATAAAAGTTTGCTGTGACGGTACCATACAGAAAGCGAATGCTTCAGGTTCAGCCAAGTGGGATTGCTGTATGCGCAACAAAATTATCAGAGGTCGGGCGAGATAGCTGGCAATATATTTGCAGCGAAGCTGGAAAACGCAGCACTCGTGCTGTGCTCTTTTTCTTCTTTCCTCAACGTCTCTGTAATTCCCGCTGTTTTTTTTTTTGTTTTTTTTGTCACGTTCTCAATGCATATGCACGAACAACAACAACTCATTTATTCGGTGGAGACTAAAGGTATACAGCGTTGCTGGTACAGCAGTGGACCGCCAATATTACTCGAAATTATCCAGCACCGACCATCATTTAGCCAGCATTGACTTACATTGGCCGCCAATGTTAACGAGTGTTTGTAGTATGCGAAAGAACACGGCAAGCAAGGACGTCATTGTTAACAAATTTCGGGCAAAGGTAGGAGGACGGTGTACGATTCGATAAGATATTGTTTCTCCGCAATATTCATCTGCACTTACATCACTGAAGCTAACTCTCTACAAGCGTCTACAAAGCCTAAAATTAGGTACACATAAGCCATTTGGCATCCTAATCAAAGTCGTTATTAGTAATGCTATTCTGAATCACCCTGCACGTATTATCTTACCAATCTTCTCTCCGTCACTTGTCTGTCACGGGCATCTACAATACCCTTAATCTGCCAGACTTATCACTGCATCACAAATTCGCACGTTTCTGCATTTTCCAAAAAAGAAAACCTACTTTCGTTGCTCAGTCATAATATATTCTCCTCACTCTTTTTTTCTTTTTCAGTACTTCATGAGGTCTTGCAACAATTCCTGGATAGAGGGCATCGTAGCCTTCTGCACTCCATGTGGTTTTTCTGCATTGTCTGCGAGCTAGGCCCACGCTTCACCAAGTGAATGTGCCGTGTGATGACGTCACCAAATGACGCCATCAGGTGCGACAATTGTGAAGTCTCAGTGACGTCATTGACATCACTTCCACCTTTAAGACCGGTACAGCGAACTTCATTTAGTTTTGTAATTTTATGTCTATGTTTATTCGTTTATGTGTCATTCCTTTCTCTCTTCTTTTTTTTTCGTACACACCAATGCACGCCAGCATGAATCTGTATGACTGTGCCCGAGTATCAACATTAAGTTCCAAGTTGTGACGGTTTCACCTGCAGTAACAATGACGTACGGCTGCTTCTTTGTGTGATTCTCTCAAAAGCCTCCACCAAATTTAAAAAAAAAACGCCAGGCCTGCGTGGAAAGCGCAGCACAGTCATGGCGAAAACTAAAAGAGCGGCCTTTAAGAGCCTTTCAAAACACTCATTGGGTAACTAATGCAAGCACTCTTGCTTGATACCCACTAGAGCATTAATAATAAAACTTTTTTGGGTAATAGGCCAGCATTCGTTATGCTATTTTTAATCATTCTTCTAAGGAACGTCCATGGTATCCGCTAAACACTTTCAAGAAATTTTGTGTTAATTGTTCATGCAGTGGCTAACGACGATGAGGAATTATGGCTGAAGTGGTTATGCGCCGCAGTTATTAGGGGTATAAGAACAACCTATTGTAATGGGTTGGAGCACTGGATGACCCACTCGTTACGCTATTCGCATTGTTCGACGACTGGTCGTTTTTTCGCAGTTTTAAAACGCTTTATAAGTCATATGAACGCGATTGCTTTCCCGACATCAAGCCGGCCCAAGGCAAGTTTGCCAACAAGTCCCAAGCACCGGGGTGGCTCAGTGGTAGAATACTGGGCTGGCACGCAGCGGACCCAGGTTTGAGCCCCACTGTGTCATTGGTACTAGGGTTTTCTTCTCATTTTGTACGATAGCGGTTACGGACACCGGCGGCGGCGGAAAAAAATCCCCGCGTGACTCGAGTTGGGATCTCATAACAGCTTTCGCCGTAATAAGCAACCAAATGAAATTCAGTCAATTTTGATCCGGTGCCCCGCTATATGATACAATATATGGAACCTTGCATATATGCGCTTTCTTTGGCAAGCACCCTTTTGGATATTTAGGTGAGCGGCCCTTGTGATCTGTACAAGCCTCTTATATATCACGGAAACCCCACGAGTTCCTTCATTGCGCTGATCCTGGTATGATTTCCCGAAGATGGCGCAGTGAAATGAAAATGCTCGCCACCGATACTCAGGACAAAGCCGTTGACCACTGCTCGATGTCCTTCGGTGAGTGTAGGATCCGGAGTACCCGTCCACGCTCGGTCGCTGCAGACACGCTCCGTTGCATCAACGTGGTCCACGAAGAGAGGCCAAATATCGATGTGCAACTCCGATACCGAACGCAAGAATATACGAGGGCAGTAGTAAAAAGAAGCAAAAGAAACGGACAAAATTATCGAGTACGAGAGCGACCTGGGTTCCGAGTCCCCGACCTGTCATTAGCCTTCCAATGATACAGCTTCGATCGGCGCGCCGACTGCAATCAGAGTTACGAAGTGCACGCCAACGAAAGTGCCAGCTGCGCGGCAATACAGGGCCGCCCGATGGATGCAGTCAACCTGTTCTCTCTGCTTTTCTGCAGTACATCTGCATTTTTCTTTCTTCAATCGTACAAAGCACCATCGCACAAATACAAAAGAGGAAACCATGTTGCAGCACGCTGGACAAGCAGAAAATGTGTCACTTCATTTTGCTTCGCATTTTTTGTTCGCGCAGTTCCCTACACGTTGATATAACAGCTACGCGAATGTATACTTGAGATTCACGTAACTCATGCCTTAGGTTGCCGTGAATCAAATTCCCAGAAACATAATCACGACGGTGTCCACTGGTCACCATTGTAATAATAAGAAACTGCGTGCAAGAGCTACATTATACCTTGACGCAATCGGTTCTACCAAGTTCGTGCAGAAGTGGTGGCGCAAGGTGGTCACTGTCTATATTTTAGGACGATATCGAGGATGCGTTAGCTATGAGAGCGCAGCATTGCGTCACACCTGGGTCGTCCACGTGCCCGACCTAGGTATTGGCAAATACAACGCCGGATAAAGCCATCCTACTTTCTAAATACGTTATCAAGCAACACGAACGCAAAGTTGTACTGCTATCTATCTATCTATCTATCTATCTATCTATCTATCTATCTATCTATCTATCTATCTATCTATCTATCTATCTATCTTGTCTATTGTCATCTGTGTACACTGCCACAATGGCAACATCCCTTACTTAAGCCACGACCCCGTATCACTCACGTCGCCATATGTCGTTGTGTACTAAATGGTTGTCAAGTGGTGCTAGGGCCACTGCTACCACGATGCCTTGTATGGCAGAGGCTAATAACGAGGCAGACACACACTAGTAAATAGGAAGAAAAAACAACAACGATAAAATCAAGCGGGGAGCTTCATAGCAGGTTGGACACGCTCCAGAGGACACATACGGCGTATATTGGGGTGGGGGCGGGCTGTTTTTCGTAATCTGTTTTCCGCTATGCCCGTCTTTCTCTCTTTTTGTTTATTGCTCGATTTTCTTGTTTTTACGCGCTATAAGTTCGGTGCACCTCCCTGAAAGTTGCTATGGCACTCATTCAACCAAGCCTAGTGCACGGAGCTAAGTAGATGCTCGTATACCATTGACATCTTGCGTGCCCTATCAGAGTAGACGTCTCAAAGTCACATACAAAATGAAAAAAAAAGAAGACATCGCTCCATGAGTACTCAGGATTACATATTACCAAAAGTCAATCCTTCTGTTCTATCAAGCTATAGATTCCTCGGTATATCGCCGTAACTTCTAAAGAAGGACCCAGCTGAAAGGTGCCAGCTCAGACTCTACAGAGCACGAAGACAACAGCCACATATCCTGAATGTTCACGCCGTGTTCTCTCTTATTTTGCGTGATTACTGTTGTGCCGATAGCCTTAGATGCTGCATCTAATGACGGAAATTGAACCTCGACGGTATCAACCATGGGTCGGCAAACTCACTCATAAGTCGATTCACTAAGACTAACTCAGACTCACATCAGGCCGTGATTCTGAGTCTGAGCGAGTCAGAATAAGTAATATTTGGTGAGCTCAAGCCCGAGTGCTGAGGAAACTTTTGGCGAGTGTGAGTGCGAATCCGTCCTAAGCACGAAAATGTGTTTCTTGAGTGAATCTGAGTGAGCCCCGCCTTTCGTTGCTGTCGTATTTATTCGTCTGCAGCGTAACTATCAGCTTCACGTAGGCTTACATTAAGCTCAAGTCTATCCAGATACATTTCAGCATGCGCCACATGAGCATTTGGTGATAAGAGGCGCGGGTTAAGAGACAAGCGTGCCATGACCTTCCCCAGCGAACTCCTTCATGGGAAGTTCTTGATTAAAATACCTCCTGTGAGTCGTGCATTTCATTTTTAAAAAATGTCCTTCGTGCATTTAAACTACCAATAAATCCTATTTGAAGGTACAATATGGAAAGGCATATCTTAGGGCACCGATCATCCGATCTAATTGCGCTAAGTAGTCATAGCACCATGATAAAAAAAGCTAATGCGAACTCATGAGTCAACTCACTTCGGCTTAGGTGAAGCCGTGAGTCTGAGCGAGTCCAGTTGACTACTCCCGTCACTGATTTTCAGACCAGATGAGAAAAAGTTTAGCCAGCCTGAGTCTGAGTGAGCCTTTGGAGGAGGAGGAGGAGGAGGAGGAGGAGGAGGAGGAGGAGGAGGAGAAATAAACGTTTATTTTTCGAAATGGTGTAGCAGTGGAGGTTCCGCGTTCACCTTAGGTGGGAAGTCTCCTCATTCCAAGAACCCTCTGGCCTTCGCTGTCTCCTTGGCCTTGGCGACGAGACGTCGTTGTTGGTCCAGGTCCTCCAAGGCGAGCTTGCATTTTATTTTTGCATGCCTGAGCACGCTCATACTTTTTCGCGGATCTATGGCGTCAAAACGAGCGATGCAACAAATATTCGTCACATGATCACGGCATCATGACGTCACATTATGACGTCATCGCACGACGCCGTCGCTTCGCAAAAAAGGTTGGCAGATCACGGAGGCCAGATCAGGTGCAGAAAGCTTTGGAACGAGGGGAATTAATACAGCAACTGACGAGAAAAGGAAAGCGGTTTTTGTCTCCTAATATTTAAGGTACACTCAGTTTTTACGCTGTCGTTCAAGTTACATCATAGAGCAAGAATAACTAAAGAAACTAATAGACGCTAAGCATCTGATCGATGGCTGGCAATCCAAACGAAAGCGCGGAGATCGCGGCCGGCGCCAGCTGGTGTCTGCCTGTGTCATAACCTTCCACAGTTAGTGACGCCATGCAACTCCGTCAGCGGCGGTGCCATTAGGCTCCGAACTGAATTCTTCGGCTACATTCACGAGTTGCCAATAGAGGAGAAGGCCTTCGTGAACAGCGAGTAAGGAAACGGCTAACATAATTAAATATTTATGGGTTCGCGCATGCTTTATCTCACGCTGACTTGCGACGTCTTTCATAACTTGAATCCGAAAATCCACACCGTAAAGTTTCGAGGGCTGGTCACGGGATCGAATCTCGGCTGCGGCGGCTGCATTTTCGATGGAGGCGAAAATGCTGTAGGCCCGTGTGCCCAGATTTGGGTGCACGTTAAAGAACCCCAGGTAATCTGAATTTCCGGAGCCCTCCACTACGGCGTCCCTCATAATCATATGGAGGATTTGGACGTTAAACCACTCATATCAAGTTTCACAGGCAAATTGACAGGCGAAGTAATTAAGTTTGTGGCCGACACACTTTCAACTTTCTGCGCAGCAAGTCGATGCCACGCATAGATCTCTGATATCCTTCAGCAGAACACCTTTGCCACGGCAACCTGACATCGCGACCTGGACGCGGTCAAAGCAGGTGCGTCCTTTCTATCGTCGGTCTAGTCGTCCAGCGCTTCGTGCAACTGCTGATTCCGTATGGCAACGCAACACAGTATCGTTCGTTTCGAGTTTCTTGCTTCCTTTCATAGTTTCTCTACTTTTTTTCGTTTTTAGCGAGCAGTACGCTTGTTTACTTGTTTACTTTCGTTTTTTTCCTTAATATCTTTCTTGTTCGTTTTCTTTTTCTTCTTCTCTCGATGCTACAATGACGCGACGACGCCAGGGTTCCAGCTCGGCGTGCGTGATCCGCGTGTTGTGGCCGCGGGTGGCAGGGTCAAACGCAGGTGCTTGCGTCCCCACGCCTTCTCCGGCAGCGATCGTAATTATGACCATTGTTGTCCGCGTCCACTTGCCCCATAACGACGCGCGCGCACGTACACATCGCCTCATACGGAGACATTTCGATCTTTTTTATTGCTCTTTTTTTTGTCCTGCCTCACACGACGCGGCGTCGAGGAAGGACGACAGTCTCGACAGCGTCGTTCTTTTTTGCTTTTGTTTTAATGCTTGTGTTTTTTTGCAACAGCGTGCCTTGAACGTATAAATGTTCTTTCGTTCTGAATGTGCTATTTTGTTTTGTTTTTGTTTTTCACCTTCTTTTTTATTTCCTTTAACGTCACCCTAAATTCGATCCGCATATACTGAGTAGGCAACCGATGAACCGTTCTTCGAAAGGAGCGCTGGTGCGTAATCGCAAGAGGGGTGGTGTTGAACGTTCAAGAAATAGCAGAAAAACTGCCGTAGCGTGACTCGGCGAAGCAATCTGATTACGTGATCCTTATACCTTATAAGATGTGTACCTTATAGGATGTGGACAAAACGGTTGGTATTTAGCGCAGACCTACAGATGACGGTTTGAACGGCGAGCTAATGATTGATATGCGAGGATTAACTTTCCAAAACCAACCATATGATTAACAACGGAGAGCTTAATGTCTGAGTTCCGGATAAAGGGCTAGCACGTAGGTACAGTTGGGCAGTTGGGAAGGGCGTAACAGCGTTTTGTCGCGTGACCGCGACGTTGATGAAGGCATCAGTTAGCGGGTTTAACACGATACTCTGCACAAAAAACGGAGGTCGTTATAAATGCGGAGCATTTTATAGCCGCACCAAGGCGCAAATACACCTTCGGCGGTGCCATTGACACCCCAACTGTGCATGCTCGCGTCTCGTGCCAGCTGTCGCTCCCCTCTCCCCCCTCGCAAGGCCGACGCAGGCAGAGTCTGCTAGTACTAAAGTTCGGCAGATCCCTCGTACCTGGGAATCGACGTAATGCGAAGCATGCGGAGGGAAGGTGACCGGATTGCAGGTTTTGTAGCGTGACACGTCAGGAAATGACGTTAAATATATACGATATATCGTACAAATGTTGCATAAATATATAAATAAATTGTACATATGTTGCACGGACAGGCATGTGTTGAAAAGTTGCAGATGTTTATATAAACAGTTGTTTGCAATTGGGCAACGATGCCAACAAGAACATGCGTATTAGCAACACCAGAAGCTGATATGAAGCGCTGATGCTCGCGAGCACGCTGGCCCTGAACACTGCTACATAAATTAACTTCAGCGCATGGCAACTAACCACAAAGGACGTTAACCCGAAGTGACAGCTGTATCAAAGGAGTACATATGACATGTTAATAAAATTTGATAGGCATCACTGCAACCACTATTCTCATTTTACGAAGGTTAGGGTCTATTTATACAGTAGTCCCGAGACCTGGCGTAGCTCTGTGGTAGAATGTTTCATTGCCACGCAGAATCTACTTTGAGGCGAGGCTCCCAACGTACCTTTTTTTTCTGTTAAATGCTAATCATCTAGCCATCTGACCACATTTTCGGTAGTCTAGAGTTACTCATCAACGCGAGAACGGTGTCACAGGGGGGATCGGTGGTCTCTACACATTTGCACTTAGCGCACACGAGTGAATCCATCGATTGAACGCGCTTGCTGCGAGTTGCTGAAAGCTACTCCAAACCTCTACCCCTGCCACATTGTTGATAACTACAGCTACATTGATGAATCCGCGCTTTATAGCTGTGGCTTGAGCAATATGGCTAGGAATTCTCTTGAAGGAATGAAAGAAAATTATTGAGCAGTGTCGTTGCAAATTCATTATTGGACACTTTATCGTTTGAAACGCCCCATACAAGCAGGTGTGTAGTCTCTCCACGACGATTTTGTGTCATAATCTATGCCCGTACAGGGGCATAGATACTGAAGCATAAAGACTGTTTCCGGCGACCATTCGCTCAGTTACTGATTACGAAAGTAGCGAGCGCACACTCCCATAGTTCCAGAACATTAACGCGAGGGAATTCCCGGTGCGACACGAACTCCCGTAATGAGAAAGAAAATATCGTCCCGCGGAACAAGGGCTCGTCGAAACAGAGAAAAAAAATAAATAAAAGTCATGCCACTTGTCGCCAACTCATCGACTGCAGAACTCGCCGCAAATGGGGCCGTTCCAGACGAAGAGCTGCAAGTCTCTCTTCCGGTGATGCCAGGGAAAGGGACGACAGCGCTACGTCGTCGTCGACTATACGCCGCCGACGACGCAGCAGCGCGACTCCCCGGGGACAGAGCTTCGTCGCCGGAGCGGCTTGCCGCTAATCGCCAAGTTGCACGGGACAAGCCGGCCGGGTCTGGCTGACTGCGCCCTTCACTGTGGAACGCTCCAATAAGGAAGGAGGGGACGGGAAACCGCTTTTGTCTTTGTGATTACCCCCGCGCGTCTTTTGTTCCTCCAGAGCGCCGACTCGCACGCGCCCAGAACCATCGGCGCCAGGCTGGGCTATGCTTCTTTCGCCCCTCGCCCATCACGGCGAAAGGTCGTTAGCTAAGGTGCGCCGGTTGCCCGACGAAGTTTGGAGAGCGCTCCGACCCGAGGTTCGAGGGGGGCGGCACACGGGGGTGGCTGACACGAGCGCCTGCTTCTGCCTCTCTGGAGAAACGCTTCTTCCAATCGCTCCTTCGCAGAGCTGCAGTTCATTTCTCCTCTTCACTCCGCCCGTCCGCCACTAATCTCGCCCGCCTTTTCACCCACGGCGTGTTCACTTCACGTACTGTTCTTCTGGTCCCTTCCTTGCTGCCGAGGCAATTTCCACTCCGCTTCTTTTGACGCTCTTTCTATATCTTTTGCTTTTCCGCTCTTAATTCCGCAACCCTCCCCCCTCTCCTCCAGAAAGCTCTTCACCATCCAGGATCGAGTGAGCAAGGGGTAATGAAGCCAAAAAACAACATAGCCCAAAGTGAGTCGACCTTCCCGCAGCGTGTCCCTGGCGCGTCGACAGTGAAACCTTTGCTACTTTTGTGTCACTGCCGGTACATTTTCGGCTCCCCCTTCTTTTGTTCTTCGGTCGCGCCGTGTGCTCTCTCACCTCCTAACACCGGAGCGACTCCTTCCTCCGCAAGCAACTGACTCTTCCGTTTTCTTATTTTGTTCCTCGGTGGTTCCTTGGTTGAAGCGACGCTTGATGCTCAGCAAAGTGGGAATAAAGGCAGGAACAAAGCTTTCTCCTCTAAGCTATACGCTCCCCATTTGTCTCCCTCCCACTTCCTGTGCCGTCGGTGCCAAATTAATCGGGGGATTTGTCTCTAATGGCGTTTTATAGAGCCTGTTCGTCTCCCCCTTCCTATATACGCTCGCAAAGCTTCGGCTGTATACTGCTGGTCGGCAAAGCTCGTTGAAGCCACTTTTTTTCTGTGTTGATGTGTTTTTTCTGTGTTTTTTTTTCTGTTCGAAGTCGCTGATGTTCCCAAATAGCAAGCCTCTTGTGTGGTTCGTGCTGTCATGCTGGGGGAGAACATACACAGTCGTGGATGAAGAGACTGTGTCGGTCGTGTACGGCGATCAAATGGTTCGCGCACTCAGCGAAACGGCAATAAGTGGCGGCACGGCGCGTCAAAGATAAGCGGTACTACGAGCGTTGCGATCGTGCTCGTCGGTTACCACGCGAGTCACCCGGCTCAACTAAACCAAACCGCCTATTTATTCCCACATTATGGAGCATTCGAGTGTAAAAGCCTATGCTAAAAAGCAACTAGACATTGCTACCAAAACGGTCGGGCCAGTACATAAGTAAGGATGAACCTGACTTGCATACTTGCTCGTTCTCGTTGTTGAGCTTTAAGGCCGTCGAATTCACCACTTTCAAACATAGTCACAGCGCCCTTACCTGACCACCCGCACGTGAGATCAGTGTTTCGCGCCATTCACAGAGTGCCGCTGCGTCTGAGGTATTGAACCGATGATGGCGATTAAGCTCCATGTTTCAATGTCTGTGAGTACGATATGTCGCATACCAGGCATTTATCGCGTAGCATTTAAAAACAAAGAGCGTGGCGACCCACCGTTACGTACTAAAGGGTTCAGCCACCTTTACCAGCCTTCAAGTAACAATACAAAATTACTTAAAAAGTTGGAAAGTCGTTAAGCGTTGTCTAAAAAACGAGCAACGCGAACCTTAAATTTTATTTATTTCAAGTGGTTAACAATGAATGAAGTAATAAACAACGAATTGCTGAAGGGTACCTCTTTCATAACATGGTTATACGTTAACCCTTTATAATCTTATGGTTCAATTTTTGACGACGAAGCAAAGCGTATATAAGATTTCTTGGCTATATCGGGAACCCAAGCTCAAGTTTAGGCGTGGCCGAGCTATGCGTTACTGGGAATAGAAGCTGCGGGCGGTGAAGGCGATTTGTCATCGGATGCGGAAATGGCGGCGGCAAGGACACGTGCGCGCATGCGCAGCTCATTCTGCCCGGATCACTGCTAGTCAGCAACACTGCGACTCATCCCGAATGCAATTAGAGAGCTCTGCGAGGGCGGGTGGGTATTCTGGTGAAAGGAGCGTTGCGAATTTTCCCTGTTAAGAGCAGTGGCGTCGCTTGACGTTGCTTTGGGAGCCTATACACAGATACGTACAAGCTATATAAACTTTACAGCTAAAAACAAACGTTTTTGCTTCGAATCCAAGTACTCAATTTACCCCGCCGCGGTGGTCTAGTGGCTAAGGTACTCGGCTGCTGACCCGCAGGTCGCGGGTTCAAATCCCGGCTGTGGCGGCTGCATTTCCGATGGAGGCGAAAATGTTGTAGGCCCGTGTGCTCAGATTTGGGTGCACGTTAAAAAACCCCAGGTGGTCAAAATTTCCGGAGCCCTCCACTACGGCGTCTCTCATAATCATATGGTGGTTTTGGGACGTTAAACCTCACAAATCAATCAATCAACCAAGTACTCAATTTGATTGTACTTTGTTGCGACCACGGCCTCACTGGTTGCTCGGAAGTGCCTGTTCCGACTGAATGCTCCAGTTCCCCGATGTTACGCCAACGTAACCGAAGTTAGATCCTAAAGCACTACAATTTTCGTAAAACATTTTTGTTTGTATACTCATAACTATTTTTCTACGTGACATGCTCTTTTTTGTAGTTACATTTGACTGAATCTAAACTAGCCATAAGCTAGGTATTCAGATGCGTTTCCACTGCTATTCCATATTTTGTGTGTGAATTGTATTAGGCCAATAAACGGAAAATAAAATTGAATGCAAAACTGTTTTGTCTTGCTGATACCATCACTTTACACCCACACTGTGTGACCCCAAGTGCTTCTCGTACAGCGCTTGGTCATCGACTCTCCATAGATAAATACGCTTACGGAAAAAGTGGATACTCGCGTAGGGCCTCGCGGCCGAGCTACTGCGCGGAGATACTGTATATGATACCTTATACAATAACTCTACTACTGCGCTGCTTTTAGCGCCACGAGCGACTGGTCCGACCCGATATGTCTTCAGCATAAATAAATAAAACAAAAAATGTTTTTCTGTCCAATACTGGAATTTGAACGCACACCCTCATGTTCAGAAAGTGAGTCTACACACCCAAGCTTCCAAAAAGGAATTTTATGTACATCCGAGTGAATGCTTCATGAAACCACGTGAATGAGCACCCTTGGTGCAAAACAAATGCAGAAATACAACACTTTTTAGTCAGACTATACTGATTTTTTGAGCTAGCGCATTATACGTCCTCGGCAGGACACGCTGTAGAGCTGACATCTCGAGAATCATGAAAATTAATAAACTTCTTTTCCTGAAAAAAAATTAATGGCAAGCTTGGGTCTCAGCCATCCTCCTGATGCGGCTATTAAATGTGTTTAAAAACAAGTAAAAGCGAGCATGGGTATGTCAGACCCGTCCTTGCTTGGCGGCGAAAAGCAAGGCTAGAGTGGCCACTCTTTACGAAAGTATAATTCTCTATGAACTGTCCACAGTAATAGACACTTTTAGTTGGGCGTACGTAACGAGCCTACGAACGTGGCGCGATACGTTGCGTACGCTACATGCGAAGCGCTCAACGACACTAGTTCACCGTACTGACCGTACCGAGATACGTTCGGTTCAACTAGACGTATGTTCTTTGAAATAAAACAGCTTTTGGGTGCTTTTTAGCGCCCTCGCGCGGTAGCAGTGCAACAGCGTCCCTCAAGGTAAAATATACTCGGTTTGGGCCGGCTTTGTTGCTATCTGGTTCCTATATCAATCGAGATATCACGAGAGCGTCACGCCACGTACGCTTCGTCTCGTCACGTTTACGCATGCCACGTTTTCTTTTTTTTTTTTCGGGCGTACGCGCGCATTTCTGGAATCGATGCGCTACGTACTGCGCATGCGCAGCTCTCTCCCGTGGCAGTGCTGCGTACGTGGGCTCGTTACGTACGTCCAATTAAAAGTGTCTAACGTTACGTGGTCGTAACTAACGCAGGCATATATAGGGCGTCCGAAAGGAAACTTCTTATTTGGCTAAACTTATGGCCAGAAATGGAAATTAAAATTACAGCAAACAATGCGCGCTGTACAGGAAGCGTTGACTGTACGCTGATATCGGCGAACCGAGCGTCGGCCGTCGATAACCTGGTCCGCGGCAACGCGCGTCGGCATTTATACACGTGGCGTCCAACATTCGAGCGTTAAAGCTGGTGGCCGAGTTTGTTCCAGAATTAACTCAGCTGTTCGCGCTTGCACGCTCGGTCCACACAGATAATTGGAAAACTATATAGAATGCTCCAAGACATTTTGGTGCGGATCACGCACGGCGGTATCTACACGATCCATACGCTAGCAATTTAATATATAGAAAGGAGGGTGTGTGACAAAACAATTATCAGCAAATTCACTTTGTCGACAAGTTGAGCTGCATGGATAGACGCGACTTTACACAAAAACGGTGTTTCCCACACGGACTGTAGTGCTGCATAAATGAGAACAATTACCGTCCGCACACGAAAATGGGCCATACCTGGTTTTGTTGGCCCGACCGCTTCGCTGACGTTGATTCTAAACAGTCCAGAACGCCACTTTGAAATGTTCACGGCTCGGTGTCAGTCCCTTGCGGACAGAACGCACGTTTGGAGTCGTATAGGTTCGTTCCCTTGTAAAGGGCACATGTCTCTGCCATCGTACACGGCTACAGCTTCGAGCGAGTAGAAGACGAGGTGCACGGCAGCGACGTAGAAGATGTCCCTATATACTTGGTCTTTGTTCTGGACACCACGCTGAAGCTGGCATAGTTCGCAGGTCTTTGTCGCTTCTTGTCACCTGCTGCGCCCTACGCACCTGCTGCGTCCTACTCACTTGCAGCTTTGCGACCACTTGCGGAAACGTCGGTTTTAGCGACATCCATCTTCACCTGAATCTTATGTAGTTGCCCATCGTCACGCTGAGTTCTGCGAATTTCATTACTTGTCCTCAGCGGAAAACTAGGAGTAGCTGACAGAATCAGCCCCGCCGCGGTGGTCTAGTGGCTAAGGTACTCGGCTGCTGACCCGCAGGTCGCGGGTTCATATGCCGGCTGCGGCGGCTGCATTTCCGATGGAGGCGGAAATGTCGTAGGCCCGTGTGCTCAGATTTGGGTGCACGTTAAAGAACCCCAGGTGGTCGAAATTTCCGGAGCCCTCCACTACGGCGTTTCTCATAATCATATGGTGGTTTTGGGACGTTAAACCCCACAAATCAATCAATCAGCTGACAGAATCACACGCGGCTGCCCATCACAGTGGTACAATAACACGGATCCGCTCTTTCCTCCAGTGGAACATCTGGTATTACTGGTGCTGCCTTTCGAGTGTGCGCTCTGGATTGAGTGCTTTGGCTGGCCACAAATTTCTGCCAGCCGTGAGAAACGAGACATTCTAACACGACCATGTTCGACAGCGAGCATGCGACCCCGTCAGCGTTCGTTTTCCACGCCACGACCAAGCTCTGATAACTCGTGGTGATGACAAAGCAAAAAAAAAACTGTCAGCGTCGTCCGCGTCGTTAGTCAGCAATATCAAGGTGCAGCGGCATCGAAGGTTGAAAAGATAACCACGTCGAAGAAAGAGCCAAGATGGCTGCGCTCTAGTACTCGCCGTAGATAACTAAATAGACAGGTAGCAGGCAGCAGCCATCTTAAGTCCCATTCCAATACTCGCAAATAATCAACTTGCCGAACAGAGCATCGAAGACAAATACGATGCAGTCTACATTGCTATCTGAGCAAGATGACGTCTGAAAGGAATGCTCGGGCAGCTCAGATCTCACCGGTGTGTGTTTTCTTCTGCCCACAAAGACGTTTTTTTTTGTGTGTGTGTGTGCGCCTAATCTAAAATATGTTCATGTCTTCGTGAATTCCAACGTAAATTATGGTATAAAAATGATAGTTTTCTTTTCTTTCTTTCTTTTTTTTTAGTTTTCTCTCGTCGACCAAAGATAACATCGCGTAGCGCAGACGTCATCCAGACGCATTCCCTTACTTGGATGACTGACGCTCAATTATGTCTTATAAGCCCTTTTCATAGTGTTACGATGTTATCCATAATATGAGCATAGCCAATATATGTTTCATGTGGAACGTTCATTTTCGTTTCCAAATGGATAACGGATGCAAAAAAAAAAACACTCATGAGGTCCTTTATGACGCACGTCAGCGTGCAGTGGCCCTCTCAAACGTGGAGACTGAAAGGACGGAAGTCATGTGAAATACACAAGTTTGTCGCTTACTGTGAGAGGCAGCGTAAATAGTATTTTTGGCAACGTGCTGCACTGCTCGCATTTCACTTCACGATTGTCATCTTCGAACGGTATGAGAGTGATCTTCACTGTACAGATGATTAGAGATGGCGTCACCTGTTCGCTGTCTCCTACAAAATAGGCATGAGATCTTACGAAATTTTATGCCGTTAATAAAATGAGAAAGCACCGTACAGCACACTAATTTGTTCAAATTATTGTTATATTTGTTTTCAACATCGCCTTCTCCTTTCTTTATTAATTATAAAAAGCGATTCTTCTAAGACCACACGTTGCAACTCCTTCAAAATATAGAATATCCGTTATTTTTTCAAAGGTTTCCCAGATAGGACAATTCTATGTAAGCCGAAAAATCGCTCAACCTCATCAATCCTTCCCACATTGCGTGCGCCAAGAAACGAACCACCGACAAGAATACTGCCGTTCATCAGGATCTTCCATCAGGCTCCTCCACTGGCGCCGTGGCAGCAGAAGCAGCCGTGGCGCCAAAGTGCATGCAATTCAAATTTGGGAGGGCGTGTCGCCGATGCCTTCGCTTTTTTCTTCCTCTCCTGTTTCGTGAAACTGACACCATCGAGATAAAACGGGCCGAGCAACGATTTAGAAAGTGCGCCGGCGGCTTCTCATTTCGAAAGGGCGGGCGGGCGTATGAGGCCACGATCGGGCTCTCCTAATCAGAGGGCCACTCGAGGTGTCAAGATGCAAATTGCTTCGAAACGACTTGCTCCTCACGTTCCCGACGAGAAACCTTATTGAACCAATCTCGCGCCGTGCGATTTGCAGTCGCGTCGGCGTGGCTGCATAATTAATCACGCCTAATCAAGAGAGCGGAGCACCCCGACGTGCCTGCGGCCGGCCGCGCTGCGCAGCGTGTCCCGCACGGCAAAACGATACCGAGTGGAAATGAAAGTCGAGCGCGGGCCATCGCCGGGGCGGGACCCTCTTATCGAGTTCTAGGTGTTTCTCTCTCTCTCACTCTTTAACTTTATCGCCGATTTCCAAGACAAGACTGTGCCGGATAAAATACGCCTCATTCGTATTTGCCCGAGCTGGCTAAGGACATTATTCCTCACCGCAAGAACCCCAATTCCGAACACGTAGCAGTTTTTTTTTAACGCCTTCAAGGTAGCCGCCCCGGTCCCGTGCTGTCATCTCTGAATAAAAAAAATATTCGAATGTGCGTGCTGAATAGTTTCGGATCTATTAGTACGTGAATAATAAACGATTACAGAACGCAAGCAAGTTTTCATCACCGTATATCATTACAGCAATGAATGCCATTTCGGACTCATTTGTGGTTCTATCAGATGTGATGACACCGGTATACGCTTCGAAATACCCTTCGTGAGCGAGATCATTCCATGTGCTCCACCTTCATAGTTACCGTGACATGATTCCCGGTCAAGCTTGCGTGCTTGATTAGCGAAGGCTTAGCATTCTTCTGACGTGTCATTCGTTGCTTTGAGCAGGATGAGTAGTTGGATCAGCGCACTTGAAATCATTCGATACCAGCGTTTCTCTCATTGTCCACCGCGGAAAGACGGGTACTAAAATGGTGAGAATAAAGTTAACGGTGACATAAGTCTGCATGCCAGCTTGCGTTATGCTTCAGTAGGACTACGAGCACTACAATTATGATTACAATAATCAATCTCTCACAAGTATCTCCTAATATTGCTCTTACAGGCATCATTTATGCCGATCACTTTAATCTTCATTTTCATTTCACCTCCATATTCACCATATTCGACTGTGTCGTGATTGCTCCCTTCTTGTTATATTGTAAGAACAAATAAAAAAAGTAAGGGCAAAACAGGGTTTTAACCATATGAAGCCTGCCGTTTGCTACCCTGTACTTGAGAAGGAGAAAATGAGCTTATATGAATGAAAAAAAAGGTCTGTGACGACACTACGCCATCCCTGCAACAGCACTGAAGAACTACATGCCAACTTTGTCAGTGAACAGTAACTATGTGCCGTTAAGTCAGTATTCACCCCGCAGTGGTGGTCTAGTTACCAAGGTACTCGGCTGCTGACCCGTAGGTCGCGGGATCGAATCCCGGCTGCGGCGGCTCCATTTCCGATGGAGGCGGAAATGTAGGCCCGTGTGCTCATATTTGGGTGCACGTTAAAGAACCCCAGGTGGTCGGAATTTCCGGAGCCCTTCACTACGACGTCTCTCAAAATCATATGGTGGTTTTGGGACGTTAAACCCCCCATATCAATCATCAAATCAATCAGTTAAGTCAGTATTCGAAACCTATGTGACAACCCTTTCGGATAGCATACATGCGGGAAAATTACTGCAGTCAATATAAGCGCCCCATGTGACTTAATACGAAGTACGCTGTGTAGTGTGTTCACGCAATGCCCGAGAAACCTTGTATGCCAATATATTACGAGCTATTGTGTGTTTACTTCACGCTAAGGACATGCGTTTGGCCAAAGACAGTCTTGTCAAGAGCACCGAATAAAAGCAAATAAAAGGTGACCGCGTAGAAGCCATTCGGCACATGCGCACTTCTTCCGCACGGATAACTGTACCACTGCATGCAACGAGCCAAGTGTGTATGCCCGTGGGTACGCGAAGGAGGACAAAGAGGTAGTGGGGATCGGGGATGGGAGGGGAGCTGGAGAACAGCGCCCGGCATGCGTTGAGCCACGCAGACCCGGTTCCATTTGCATTAATAATGATTAACAGCCGACTTCTGTAGCATCCAATTAGCCTGTCGCCCACGTCGTCTTGGGTCCGTGAACCCCGCAGACCCGACGGCCTTCCACTGCCTGCACCGGTCCCACCCGTTTTGGCTTGTACTGCTAGCTCGGGATTGTATGGGCAGTCCGGAAACACCCACGTCTGTACAGAGTTGATCGAAGTAGACTCTGCGAAGGGGGACTCCAAGCTGATCTCGGCAACTTCGAAGAAGTCCCGAACAGTTAAGAAAAGTTTCAGGGCTCACGTGAAGCTTGGCACGTATGCATTTAGTAGTTTTCGAAGAAGTTATAATAAGCGCGGGCCTGGCTTTGCGGTAGAGCAACTGCTTGCTGATCAGAATCGCTGGGTTCGATTCCTCCTCAAACCGAATACATTTTATTATTTATTTGCTTGTACCTGTCTAGAATCTTCTCACACTGCGCTGGTGTTTTTGTTCACAAATGTCAACAAAGGAATTTCTATGAAATGATGTGCATGTTTAACGCGATCACGTTAAAACATGCACATCATTTCAGCGTGAGGCCGTTCGAAAACAAAATTCTACAACGCACCACAAGAAAAAAATTAAACACAAGGTCCTTATTTATGCGCTGCAAGGACTTTATCTACGCACGCACACACACACACACACTTATAAATATATATATATATATATATATATATATATATATATATATATATATATATATATATATATATATATATATATATATATATATATATATATATATACATAAATATATATATATATTTGGTTTGCTACCCTGCACTAGAGAAGGAGAAATACGAGAGAGAAATAAGGGAAAAGGAATGAGAGAAAGAGAGCGTGACGGAAGTGAAAACACACAAACACACTAAAACGTCACAATTGTTCGACGAGGTGGGTTGATCGCTAAAACTTCAGCAAGGCCTCCGTCGCTTTTCGGCGTGAAGCTCAATCTTTCCGGTATTCCAAAATTATGTTTTCGAAAAGCGGCTGGACTTCGAGGCGTGCAAAGGCTGCTGACACGGACTGTCTCTGACAGTTGTACTGGGATCACTGACACAAAATATGCTCGATGGTTTCGCCAGCGCCGCAATGATCACACGCAGCACTGTCGGCCCATTCGATGCGGCAAGCGAAGGAGTGTAAGGCACCCCAAGCCACATACAGCAGAGAACGGTTGTCTCAGATCTGGATAACCCAGGTGGAATTGAAAGTCGTAGGTATGGGTCCAGACGGTGAATACAGCTGTGTAGAAATCCGGGCGTGTTTCACATAGACCTGGTGACATCTTGCACGAGCGCATCAATCCTTGCTGCTGCGTCGCTTTTTGACAGTGGAATGGGATCCATCATGCCATTTTTGTGAGCGTTCTTTGCTGCAGCGTCGGCATACTCGTTATCGATGATTCCGCAGTGGCCTGGTAGCGTAGTGCAACGCGGTATCGGTAGAGATGAGCTCTTTATCTACGCATAACGATTACTATTTGCACGTATCGTGTCCTCCTGATCGACTGATGAGCACGGCGTCTTGACCACCTAGAGATCTTTAATGTATGTCAAAATCCCACTAGACTAGTGAACCTATCAAAATCTGACCACCGTGGCCGGAACCCACACCCTAGATTTTAGCAGCATGACATCTTACCTGCTAAGCTATACCACAGTGAATTCTGCGTATTTTTATATAGAGTGACACTAAACTTCATTTTTTCTCCGCCGTGGTGGTTTAGTGGCTAAGGTATACTCGGCTGCCGACCCGTGGGTCGCGGGATCGAATCCCGGCTGCGGCGGCTGCATTTTCGATGGAGGCGAAAATGATCTAGGCCCGTGTGCTCAGATTTGGGTGCACGTTAAAGAACCCCAGGTGGTCGAAATTTCCGGAGCCCTCTACTATGGCGCCTGTCATAATCATATGGTTTGGGTCGTTAAATTCTACATATCTATCTGAACTGCATTTTTATCTCAGACTCATAAGAAATAATGGCAGAAAGCAAGACCCCAAGAGAACAGGTTGCACGTTTTCGCTAAAGCGTTAATCCCTGTGTTATGTTACTTTCAATCGTAATTTTTCGAATTACCCAGACTTGTAAGGAAAACAACTTTCCAGCCTATCCAGTATCGCAACACAGGTCCATTCTTTCTACACTCGCGTTGATCGAATGGGTATTGCTTCCTGTTATAGATACGTTCGCAAGGTCACCTTGCGCGGGGAACAAGTGCAAAGGAACAAAGGAGAGAAACAACACGAGACCAAGTACGGCATTTCCTTTCTCGTTCTGGCCTCGGCGAATGCGGCTCTCTCCAGGAAACCCCGACTCGTTGACCGTCAATAACAGTTCGATAGAGCCCAGTCAGTCTCCCCGCCGCCCCTAATGGCAACCGCGTCTCGCCGGCGCGATCCAGGTGGGAAACGCTCAACACTTCCCCGCTGCTCCCTCCCCTTCTTACCGTAATGGGGCACGCAACCAAGCTACCTACACCCCGAACCCCGTCGGCGAGCATACACACGCAGACTCGCACTCAGAAACGTAACTGAACACAAAGAGCCAAACTGTATCAACGTGAGAGAGGGCACCGACTATGAGACAGGAGAGAGACAGAGTCGTAGAGGTGACACGATGGTGTGTGAGCACTCCTCGCGATACAAAATGGTCTCTGGCAGTGTCGGCGCAAAAAAAAAAAAGAAAGAAAGGAGGGGGAGGGGGAAGAGGATAGAGGGTGACGGGGTGGCCACCAGACCCCGAGGGGATAAAGACCGCGTGAAAATCCTGTAGTCGCTAATTCCGTTTCCGGTTCCAATGAGGAAAATAGTGAGAGTTATTTACTACTCCCCTCCAGTTATGCCCCTCCCTACCTTGCGTGCGGCAGATGGAAGATCCGAGATCGGCGGCGTCAGATCGTCGCACCGAAATCATTGCAGGCCGTAACATGACGTCACTCTTAACTAGGTATAGACCTGCCCTTGTGTTTTTCTTTTAGTTCGTTCTAAACTTGCGATAATCTCGTATATTGTATCATCGCGTGTCGTTTGATGTTCTCCTGTTATTCTTATTTTTATTTTTTCGAAATAACGACGCCGCATGAAAATAGCACTCTGTCAAAAGGTCCGAGTTCCTTGCAAATGCAACATCGAAAAGTACCTATCTCTTCTCTCGATATCCACGTAACCCTGCAAACCCACTTTGTTTGTTCGCCCACCGACTTGGCTTATATGTATCCCTCACGCTCGAAGCGGTTTCCGAGCCGAACACGCAACCGAGGGCGGCCCGTTCCAACAGCTGCGTTTTATCGTCCGCACGTGACACGCGGGCCGACGCTATCCCTCCCATCAGCCCCTCACGACCGCCGTTTCCTCTTCGGTAGGCGTCGCGGGTATACAGTTTGATCGCCCTCTTCCTTACCGAGGTACTCTTTCTATCTTTTTTTTTCGTAGTCCGGTACTATACTAGAAACCATATGCAGAGTGACTTAAGATCCAGAGACTGATGGCACATGAACTGGCAACAGCGTAGGTTGAAAAGCTGCTGCTTTGTTACCACCAAGTGCTCCTTTCGAGCTGGTTTCCACACTGACTGACTGACTGACTGAGTGAGTGAGTGAGTGAGTGAGTGAGTGAGTGAGTGAGTGAGTTTAATTAGCGATGTCCCCACTGAGCGATCGTTCAAGCCTTATGCGGCGACAAGCCCCTCAACCTCACACGACAATACACACTACCCTATAGTCATGTGGTCCGCATCAGTAAAAATCTTTGAGAACCAAGAGAGTTTATTTATATCAAATGCCAACGAGAGACGACGCGAGACGTAGCAAGAAATCGCGGCCTGTGCTGAGGGCGCCACCACCCTTTGCAACTTCACGAGCAAAACAGAAACGTTTTCTTCAACTTCTGTATTTAAGCCATCCTTTTAAGAAAAGAAAAAAACATAACCTAAACAGGAACAAGCACCACACCGGCGAATGAGCAGTACGACACACTGGCGTGCAGGCAGCCGAGCATCTGTTAGCCCTTTTCTCGGAAGTCAATAGACTTTGCTTCTCGATGGCAGTCTCAGTATCCGTGCCAGGAAGTCCAAGCGAGGGGGCGCCGCACACGCTTACGCATGTTTTTTTTTTCTTTTGTTTCCCGGGCTCGCGTGGTTCTTGCACGCGCCGACAGCAGACGGGAAATGGGGGGCACACCTGCCTCGACCTTAATACACTTTCGGGCTTCAGCTTCACTGCACATTGAGCCCTGTTGGTCGATGCAAGTAGAGTTCCGTGGGACGTGAATGAAGCCATTAGCGGGACACAAAGTAAAGGGCAGATTGCGGTGTTGCGCACTTCGTCTATGGCCGACGGTATGATGCTCGTATTTCGACAGCACAAATGCGGAGGCCATGACCCGATTCCCGGTATATCCGGGCTGCCTGTGAAACGACTTATCCCTCGTAGACAACCAGATGTGCTCATACAAATTAGTCAATCAATTAATGCATTACAGCGCGAGTCAATTGGAACAGGACTTCGTAGACATTAGAGCAATGTCCCTCTCAACGCAATGTATTCTTGTATTGCGTTAGGGCAACTCAGTTTGAGGCTGAAGAAAAGGCACATAAGCGATGGGACGGAAAAATACCGGTTGGTGGTTTAGCGCTCCACCTCCCGCATGTTTATTTTCTTCCTTGGTATCTTCTCTTCATGTTCTGACTGAGGTGTACTGAGTAACTGCTAGTTTATAAACCGACACGGTGTTGCGGTGCACAGATATTTGTAATTGATGGTGGGTTGATTTCTAGGCCGTAACGACGACTTTCTTCACAAACATATGCTTTTGGCCAGCAAAATGTCAGAATCAAACATTAGTCTAGACCAATACTCTCGTCCCCCTAGTAGGCAATCACTGTAGAAATCATCAGCCTAATGCTTCGCCTAAACCAAACTCGGGCGAGACTACTTTCAGTCGAGATCCGCCCACTTAGAACCGTGGCTTGGTTATTCCACCTTCTCACGGACAGAATCTGCCTCGGGGCTCTGGAAAAGTGCACTGATTTTGATTCAATTCGCGTATCAGAGCACGTTACTGACATATTGATGGCCGTAGAACATCTTGTCAGCCTTGACGACTCCCAGAGTTGTGGAGTTTTCTGTTCACCTTTCCTTCTCTGTTTCCTTCTTCATACAGCTTCACGCTTTGGTGTAGTGCAAGAACATTGAACTGGAACACTATTTGCAATACTTCGTGATGTCCAACACTGGCGATGAGTATGTAGTATAACGCTTCCCTTAATTACGGCTTCCTGGTGCCTCATATATAGCCTTAGCAGAAATTAAATTGAGGAATAAAGTGTACAATGTGGGCACTATACACAACACATATATGACAAGAGTACAACCTCCAACAAAAAGTATAAATTTTCCACCGAAAATACTAAAACTACGCTCTCTCTTATTTTAGGACCAATTGATTGCGCGCACGGCTTACCTACAGGAGTAGCGTACTCAGTTTACTAAATTTTTAATGCGTAGAAGCTCATAGGACCTAGACGCTTTTCGGGCACATAATTTTTTTACGGAATCAGATTTTATACAAGTGCTTATTTACTGGTTCTGCCTATCTCGTGAATTACCCCAAAGAATGCGCTTAACAATCCGTGTTGACACAGAAAAGTGACGCGCTGCAAACACGTATTTCCACGCATTCGCTCATGAATGCACAGATTGTGACGAATCCGTCTAGCCACGACAGGAAATTGCTACGCAATACCTGTTCTTGGTGTGAGTGCGCGCCGGTGCAAGAACAATATTTTTTTTTACTTTTTGACAATTCTAACGGATAAGGGTTAATAAGAGAACAATATTTATCTTGATGTGCAGCGTAAGGATTCTTCATAAGGCAGGGAACCTCTTACAATGAAATAGACAAGAATATAATAAAAGGAATGAAAGCGCGGTTCCTATTTTACCCTAAAACAAAACTCTGCGTCAGTATTGGTACAGAACGCTTGAACAATGCTGCGTGCTCCAGTTTATGTTGCACGGCCCGGAGATTGCTTTCGTGGGACACCCCTTGCAAGAGCGCAGTTCTTTTGCCGACCGTACGTCAGATACACGTGGGTCGCTGCGCACAACAACGCAGTTTTCGAGAGGTCTCCCCCCGCTCCACTCTCCGAAACCTCCACCATAGAGCGAGGCCCGAGAGGCGAACGCGGCAAGAAGAGACTGCGTTTGGGGGAACGGGTCTTTCTTCCATGCACGCACAGACATTATATGGTATAGAAAGCAACGGGCTGGGCCGCCTTGTCGGTGTTTCGAGGGTGCGCTAATCGTATTTGGTGCTCGGAACCCAGCTCGCCACGCAGGCCGAGCTCACTCTTTGAAACTGCTACAGGCATTCCCCGTCACAAAAAAAAAAAAAGGAGAGAGAAAGAGAAAAGAAAAGCACTGCTATCAGTTGGTCTGCTCTCATCCCTCCCGCTCTTTCGCGTGTTTTTGGTACACTCGCTTGTTCACGTATTTTTATTTTTGTATATGAAATAAAGGCATAATCAGAAACATTGAGGCATCTCGTTCTATACCCTGCCAAAGCAAGACCATCCAGCTCTTTAGTACATGCTGCGACAGAAGAAAATAGGAAGAGGAGGAAGAGGAGGAAGAGAAGAAATGAAAGGCAGGGAGGTCAACCAGATGCACGTCCGGTTTGCTACCCTGCACTGGGGAAAGGGGTGAGGGATTAAAGGAGAAGAGAGAGAGAAGTGAAGGGCAAAGTGTGTGTAGATGTGACCTTTTCCATTGCGCGGTTATAAGCGGTCGTGTAGTCCGGTCGTCTTTAGAAAACTTAGCCATCGGCCATACCATGCTGAATGCGCCGGTTCTCGTCCGAAGAAAATAGCAAATTCTTGAGGACCAAATAGGGTGAACGCATATAGGCCTCCCACTGGTCTTTGGTTAGTGTGGAATAATTAAAGGAAAAAAAAGCTGGATATCCGAGTGGTTAAGACGCTCGCTTTCGCATCGTAGGCAAGTGGGTTCGAGTCCCGCCGCCGCGTCAGAATTTTTTGTTTTCGTCAAGTTTTTCCTCTTTTCTCTTTCTCTCCATCTTTTCCTCTAGCACCGTGTCTCAAACCCTTACTACACGCTGGACAAATCAGAACACGTATTCTGGTAGTGAAGTAGACCATGAACAAGAAGGACACGAGCGCTCGTGTCATTGTTGTCTCTTTGTCGTCGTTCTGTTTACGCGCTATAACTATCGTCTTGTTTATTACATCACAGCATACAGTATTACCACCCTGCTCATGTAGAGCAGGAAAGGAGAAGGTAAGTAATGAGAGATAACGGGAGAGTGCTATACAACCAGGGTATGAACAACACATGGATAAAATCCAAAAAGGACCCAAGGGTGCAGTCGTTTGCCCGAGGAGTCGTCCGAAGGAAGCGCACATCTTTTAAAGACGATAGTCTTGCTTGGGGATCTTCGACGCAAAAATTTCGGTCGGTCTGTCTGTGTCTGTGTCTGTCTGTCTGCGTCTGTCTGCCTGTGTCTGCCTGTGTCTGTCTGTCTGTGTCTGTCTGTCTGTGTCTGTCTGTCTGTGTCTGTCTGTCTGTGTCTGTCTGTCTGTCTGTGTCTGTCTGTGTCTGTCCGTCTGTCCGTCCGTCCGTCCGTCTGTGTCTGTCCGTCTGTCTGTCCGTCTGTCTGTGTCTGTCCGTCTGTTCGTCTGTCTGTCTGTCCGTCTGTCCGTCTGTCCGTCTGTCTGTCTGTCTGTCTGTCCGTCTGTCCGTCTGTCCGTCTGTCTGTCTGTCTGTCTGCCTGTCTGCCTGTCTGTCTGTCTGTCCGCTCTTACCGGCATCGGGTACTTGAAATGGCCGACCCCATCCGCAGCGACCACCAATGTTGCTCAAGGTTGAGCGTTCACGATTGTGAAATTGTCAAATAAAAAGCAATTATTGCGCATGTATGGGGCACCATAACAACACGCATATATTCTGCATATGCATCTCTTACTATAAAACGCATACGTAAGTAATTTTAAGGACCGTGGCTGTGTTCCAATTCTTAGACAGCACGTAGACAGTCTACGAAGACTGCTTAGAAGGCAGCCTCGAGGCCATGCTGTCCGAAAATTTGAACACGTTTAGACAGCTTTTACGCGACAATGTGCCACCTTGCGTCGAGAAGGAAAAGCTAATGTAAACAAACGTAATAGTTGTATTTTCTGGCTTATTTCGTGTTGAAATGAAAAACAAATAAACATTACTCACATTGAGCGTCTGGGAAAGCGCCAGCTTGTGTGCAGACGGTCATTCCAGCGATATCCAATCTATCTGAGCGATTCGCTGAGCCGCCATCTTGTTTAGACAGCAAAGTAGCCTGCACCGTATTTGTCTACTATGCGGTCTTCTCGGAGCTGCCTATTTTGCCGGCTACATGAGAATTGGAATAGGACTTAAGATGGCCGCCGTTCATTTAGCTGTCTATTTAGCCGTTTACGGCGAGTATTGGGACACAGCCCGTAGCGCTTATCACGTTGCGCTTACCATGCAACGCTTGCACGGAACGGGAAGTGTTTCCAACGCTTTGCTAAGACGAGATGGTGGTGGCACCTACCCGTCACCTCGCGTTCTACACCTTATCACCTCTGAGACGGGCGCGCACGGCCACGCGCTTTGTTTTCCAAAAATAACTGCCCGATGGCGCTCATGGGTCACGTGTGACATGACTTGATGTGCTCGTGAGCCTCCGCTGCCCGCTCGAGGCACTCTAACGCAGCGCCTCCGGAATACCATTCACCAATTTTCTTGCGCAGAACATCAAATAAATGTTTTGTTCACTCTCTCCACACGCAAGACGACATTTGCAGATTACATGCAGATACGGGTCCAGCAGGCCCGCGGAGCGACTGGTAGGCTTGGCCTAACGGTCCCGACGTGGGAGTCGCCCGCTGCGCGCTGACGCGCGCCTTGCAGGACCTCAATAAAGTTTCGCAACCAACCAACCAACGGGGCCAATTTTTACGCTGACGACTGGTGAAGCCACATTTGGCCTTTCTGTGCCCAAAACTGCGGTATTTTAGGAGTGTAACCTCTACTTCACGAACGCCAACATCAGCTTGGTGTGTTTACAACTTACTTAAAGTATTATCCCGCTAGTCTAGCTTACCAAACCTGTGCCGTTTCAACCCATTCGCATACTTCTAAAATGATTACAGACAGTTTGAGCACCGGTGGGTATTTTACACTTGCCACGGCTCGGTGCGACAATACCACCACTCCAATCACGCACGAAAGAAAGAAGAAAAAAGGGAAGCGATGTTTATATGCTGTGGAGCTCGACCCTGGAGCGGCATTCTCTCACGGCCTGTTGGAGCTCGCGTTTCTCTCCACGCTCACTTGACCTGTGCGTATATACAGCTCTGTTGAGCGCTCAGCGGCGCGGATCAGCGGTCCCATCTGAAGCGTATACACAACCCTGCGCTGGAAGGGGGCTTGGGTGGCAACTCGCACTTCGAACTCATCCATCAAACGTGTCTCGCCATGCGAACCACACTTTCGTGTATATTGTTTTCCCTTTTTTTTACCTCTCTTCCCGTCTTCCGCCTCGCTTGACAAGCCTTGCTCACGAGCGGGCTCAAACCGCGCGACAGTCCTGACGGGCGGGGGTTGTGGCCGCGCGCTTCGACGCGTGCCACGCGTCCGACCGACAAACGGGTCACGTGCGCGGAGGTCCGTTTCGTGCCGTCTCACTCGCCAGTGTTCTTCCTCCTGTCGGTGTTCACCGTTCCGCTGCCGTTCTAACTGCAAGCAGCACTCTCGCGAACTTCGCTTCGAGATTTTAGTTGACAACTGAGCGCACTCACTAATCGAAACCCCTTATATACCGGCACATTGTATGTAAATTCGAGTGCGTCCGCGTGACTGCCTGACAAAATCTTTGTGCTGCCGTGCGCTGGTGACACAAAAGTTGTGACACATAAGGAGTGGAACGTAAAAACATTGCCTGAAACCTCGTGTGAAAATGGGAAATTCGCTTTTACATAGATAAGACCGGACGAGTTGGTCACTCTTATTATAGTCATCATCGTCATCATCATCGTCATCATCATCATCATCAGCAGCAGCAGCAGCAGCAGCAGCAGCCTGACTACGTCCACTGCAGGACAAAGGCCTCTCCCATGTTCCGCCAGTTAACCCGGTCCTGTGCTTGCTCTTATTATAATCTGATTATAGTGCTATGTGACAAATAAATCTTTATTAGAACGTAAACATTTCCTTAGTCTGTTGGAAGCACGCATTCCTCGAAGGCACTTCTCCGTGCACATTTTCTAAGTGATGTTTTTTTTTTTTTTACTCTACCTGGTTATTCGACCGCAAATTAATGTGTACAGAAATATTTAGGTCTGACCACTCTCCTTTTCTGGTTTCTTCGATGGTGTGATGATTTTGACGAGCGCGTCATAAGCAAAACATTTGTAGTATTGGATCACCCAGAAGTATATTCGCTTGATTGCGCCACATTTACTTGTATATATTTTCGTCTCTCTCTCCCCTGCGGAGACAGTTATTCACACACAAACACACACACACACAAGGAGTGCTGTTACAAAGTACAGAGAACAGATGCGACGAGTCGAACCTGTTCGCCCTTCGTGATGTGCAGTCATTGTTGTCGCTTGATAAGCAAGTGAGAGCGTGACGCGAGCTATAACGCTGAAACCACACCAGGCGGGGTCCAGGAAGCGGTACCTGCGAAGGAGGAAGGTGTGCTCGTGTACGTGGGATAGGAGAGAGGCGGCGTGAACCGGGCACATCGTTGCTGACGCGAACTGAGAAAGGGAGCGCACAAGGCCCGGGACGTACGGGAACGCACGCCACACCTCGCGCCAACGTCGCCCGGCCGAGAAGAGGCGCGGCGACCACGTTGTTGTGGGCACGGCGTGTCCGGCCACGGACGGGCTCATTTAATTAGGGACACTCCCACGGGAACTGTCGCGCGCTCTACGCCCTGACGCTCGGCAACGCTGTCGCCATCCCGAGAAAAAAGTAGAGGACGAGTGCAAAAAAAAAAAAGAAAGAGGAAAAAGAGGGGGGCGAGGAGACCCCGGCAAAAGTGTATGATGGGAAAGGTGACAACACCAGTCGCGCACGACAGCTTGCGAGACGGGCCGAAAGGGCACGTTGGTGCAATACACGTGTGGTTAGCGGGCGTAACATTAAAGCCGGTCGGGTAAACACTGTACACAGCGCAGAGGAATGCAGGACAAAAGGGCAGCTCAAGATCAGCCCCACAACAACAACGTCGTCGTCTTCATCCATGTGGTGTCACTTAGGCGCCCGTCCCAGAGGTACCTTTCATTACCCGTGACATTACTTCAGTCGGCAAGGCACCGTCCCGGTGCCACCGTTGTAGGCCTTCAGGCGAGGAACATGCACAATGTCAGTTTTGGATGAAACAGTCCAGTTTATAGACGGAGCTCATAAGTGACGGGTGTCACCTGATGAAGAACTCGACAAGGCCTTACGTGCCGCGCTAAATGTTTCTCGCAGAGGCCGACACGACGAGACGGGAGCCACAGTAGCACGAGAGATCCCGGAGGAGAATTGACATCCCTATGTCGACTGTCATAGAGCGACGTTTGTGCTGTCTCGGATGACGAGAACCCAACGCGGGCTACTGTGCGTGTGATGAGAGCATGGGAGATGGCATCTTGAGTGTACGAAGTGGTGGAGATGGAGGGTCAGGTGGAAGCAGAGCAATGCAGTAATGCATTACGGCCAGCAATAAGATAAAATGGTCAGTATCCAGCTCTTCCAAGACGCGATGAGTTGTAGGCGAAGGTGACGAACGGGAGGGCGTTGTCCCAATCAGTGTGGCCGACCCGTGACAATATCGTAAGGCGAGAGCCTTGAATGCCTCATCAAACGCGGAAATTGACCGTTCTTGGCGTGAACACGCGTGAAGCAAAAACCATTATCACGTGGTGCCGTCGTCACATGACGCCATCATGACGTCAAATTACACTAAAATGTTTTGACGCCATCGGGATTTCACTTTGGTGTCACATAACATCCCGTCACACGCTGTCGCCATCACGTAACAACGTCGCTCGTCCTAAGTTGGGCTGATCGCGGAGGCATTGCAAAACCAGGTAAGACGCAGAAAGCTTGCAACGCTTGCCATCACGAAGGCAATGCTAAACAATGCTACGTGCGGAGGTCAGTGAAGGAATTAGTATATCGACTGAGAAGAAAAAAAAACACGGCTTTCACCTTCGACTCGTTTTAGGCAATTGTATAAGGGACACTTATTTTTTAAGGACCCTCCCCATTTTCCAACGTTGTGTTTGGGATTCCCGACAACCAGTGCTACACTTTCAAAAATATATTATGGGGAGGTTGGCACCGCATCTTGCGCACGTTTTTCTCTACCGCGAGTAAAAATACTGTGCGAGATAAGCGTTTCCTCCTGTGAATTCTTCTTTTTTGCGGTCTTTCTTCGCTGTTTCAACAGTGTTCGCGAAGTGAAGCTGGCCGCACTTTTTACCTGCGTTGAGGAATATCTACTCTTCCTACACTATCACCGGCATTCAACGTAGCGTCGATAAGTGTTTCGTGTACCGCAAGAATTTAAAAAAAAAAGATCACGTGGTTTATTGCTATTCGTATGCACAGAACTGAAGATAAGGAAGGAATAGGAGATCGAGGAAAGGCAGGAAAGTTAACCAGTATAGCAAGAGTAATATACTGCCCTTCATTCGTGAAAGAGAGGGGGAGTCAAAAGTTAGGCAGAAGTAGAATGATATGGAGCACATACACACAAAGTCAAGCTCATAAGAGTCGACCCGCAGGTCGCGGGATCGAATTGCGACCGGGGCGGCTGCATTTTCAATGGAGGCGCAAATGCTGTAGGCCCGTGTGCTCAGATTAAGGTGCACGTTAAAGAACCCCAGGTGGTCAAAATTTCCGGAGCCCTCCACTGCGGCGTCTCTTAGAATCATATGCTGATTTTGGGGCGCTAAACCCCATCCATCATTTTTACCATTATTACTAACCTAACAATATCGCAAGTGCTTTATAATGCCTAGTGAAAGTCCGTTGTGTTGAAGACCTTTTAGCAATACCTTCGTCGCATTCATTCGCGATGACTTCTGAGGATGACATTCTAAAATGATTGCTACCGACATTGCTCTGTTGTCAGAGTGAGCCAGTTGCACTGTAGAGGGGCTCTCCGGATCCAAAATGCTTTGCTTCACTTCTCTGAGGCAACGACATTTTGACCCTCCAAGGTGGTCTAGTGGCATGTGGTGTTCGAATACTGACCTGTAGGTCGCGGGTTCAATTCTAACCGTGGCGGTCGCATTTTCAATGGAGATAAAAGAACTTAAGGGCCCTGTAATCAGGTATATATGTGTACATTAATTATCTCCAGGTGGTCGAAATTTCCGGAACCCTCTACTACGTCCTTCCTCGTAATTATAACCCTGGTTTGGGAAGTTAAACCTCAACCATTACTATTAAAGGCACTTTTCTGGCGATCATCAACGTAAAAGGGAGATTCACGACGGGAGCTGGGCCCACAAAATATGCCTGTTGCAAAATTTCAGTATTGCTTCAATAAAGCCTCGGTATGTGAAGTAGGCAGCCTACCGATCACGTTGAGGAGGAGAAGAACGGCAACTTTTCTTTCTTTTTTTTTTTTTGTTTCTCGCACACTCACCGACAGTGGCGACGGGGCGGTCATCGCGTGGTGCTCTCTGCAATGGCCTCCGCCACTCACCCGCTGACACGGACGGATGGACCACACCCAAAGGGACGCTCGCACGATGGCATGGCATCTGGGACGGCCCTCCTGGCGAAGCTATTAATTCACTAATTAAATAGCGCTCTCCGCTAATCAGCCTCCTCTCCACCTTCTCTCCTCTTCTCAGCGTTTCGACGGGGTGACATGTACATTTCTTTTTTTTTCTCTCTTTGTCTTTTATGCGCACATACTCAGAAACCCGTGTCGCTTTGCCGAACTGCTGCTTTTTCTTTCATGCAACTATTTTATTCCCGCCAACGTATTTTTTGTTTATCTTCTTTTTTCTTTTTTGTATCGTGCTGCCCGTAGTCCACAGGTCGTCCCCACAGGGCGACGTTTTCGTTCAGTTTGTAGTGTTTTCGCTCCGCCTGCATTGTCGTTGTCATGACGGACACGCCGTAATTTTTTTTTTTTTGCTGCTTCGTATTTTCTCATCAGGCCATGCGATGCGTACGTCCAGCACTTCGGGTCCTTTTGCCTGATTGCTTGTGTACAGATGTTTGGCACGACTCGTTACGCGCGGGGGGGGGGGGGGCGTATTGCGGGTGAAAGCGTGCACACGCCGTTACTGTACAGCCCCCCCCCCCCGTCTTTTTTTTTTTTTTGCACCCTATCTTGCACACGCGGTCAACCACCTGGAGCCCCTCCCCTCCCCCTCTTTTGCAACAACTGAGGCGGCACGGCGCAAATGAAAAGGAGCTCTGAATCTGCGCTATTAGCGCGTACAAGCGCATTTAATCTGCTGATAGACGTGAGAAAATTACCAAGTCCAGTCGCCACATTTAGAGACCAAGATATTACGGGTGGGGCAAGAAGGAAACCGCTCTTTCCAGTTTTCCCGTATCTGCGGCAGTGGTGCGGATCTGAGTGACAGGTTCCAAAAAAGAAAACCAATAGTAGTGTGAAATGAACACGCCATTTTTGGAAGTTGTACCTCGATCTATGGAAGGGCGTAGCAAAAAAATGCGTAGTTAATAAAAGGCACCTTCATGCGTTGCACATAATATCATCGGAGAAAGTAGCTTCAAACTTAATATAAATAAACTTTCTTCCGCCGGATGGCGAAGAGGGAAGATTCGATTCCCCGCTAAATTCGCTTGTTGCAACATCAACACTAGAGAGTTAGCTGCCTCTTTCTCATACACGTATCCATAAGCTGTGGAGATGGGGGTTTTCCGGACTCAACCGGGGTGCCCGAGAACAACATTTAGGACATGATAATAAGCGTTCTTTACCTTCACCAGGCAGTTCGATTTGCCAAGTTGGCACTGCTAGCGTGTGCATGCCACCCACAGTTTGTGACACGACAGCGGTATAGAAATGATTCTGCCCACGCAAGCAATGGTGTCGTTTTCTTTCACCGATGGTTCCTACAGCGCCGAAACACGGAAACACGCGGAGGCAACGATCTGTGATTTTACGGCAGTATAGCAACATTTCGCCATAACTTCAATAATAGACGCGTTGACG
This sequence comes from Rhipicephalus microplus, assembly GCF_013339725.1. Classification (NCBI taxonomy): domain Eukaryota; kingdom Metazoa; phylum Arthropoda; class Arachnida; order Ixodida; family Ixodidae; genus Rhipicephalus; species Rhipicephalus microplus. Next base: position 28,653,578 of record NC_051169.1, read on the forward strand.
ACTGTGCGTCCTGTAAAGCACAGAAAGCTAGCTGTTGCACGCTTGTGCTGTATACGTCCAGCTTTGTCCGACACCGGAATCAGAACCAGAGGAAGGCGATCAGCGTAAGCGAAAATACTAATTGTCTTTTACTAGCTCTGTTTTCATTCGGCCAAATATTGTTCATTGTCAACGCAAATAAATCCAAATGACTGTGCGCTATCTGGGTCAATGTCTCTATTGTTTATATATCTCAGCATCTGAACGAATCGTTATACTGAGCGGGTCTTCACTCTTAAAGTGCTCAAACTGCGCTCAACTCGCTACGCCGCTCGTATAAAACCCGGAGGGGATTGTGGAAAAAATATAACCGAGCCGACACGCCATCAGGGCGCCGAGAGAGCAATCTTGGCTTGGCAAATGACTCCGCCGCGCCGTCATCCACACAGGCCGCTCGCGGTTAACCCTAATGGATGCTGCTGGCTGCCGAATATACTGCTGCTAATGACCCCGGAGCGAGGCGAGGCTTAGTGAGCGGCTCGGCCCTAGGAAATGCCGCCTCGCATTAGCGCCGCTCGTCAGACGCTGTGCGGGACGAACGTTGCCGCGGCCAACGCGCCGCGGGTATTACATAGGCCGAGCGCGCGCCCCCTGTCGTAGCGCCGACGCAGCTGTAGAAGAAGGCTTTCGTTCGCCGACATCTTGGATGACGACGCGCGCTCTCTCTCGAAGTCGTCGCGACCTTTGTCGGAGTCGAGTAAAAGCGACTCGAGAAACGAGAACGGTCGAGATTAACAGGCGTTTGTCGTAAGCGAGCTTGCTCGCGATGCTCGTCCAAGAACATCACCTCTCCGTTTCGGGAGAGAAGGGAGAAAATGGGAAGTCCCTCGATTCCCCAGCGTCCTCAGCACGGCCCGTCTTCGATCCTACAAACAAGGCCATCGAGTGGAAATCCAGGCCACTGGACGCTTTGGGTACCGTATAGAGGGATGTAGGCAGTTATGCCGTGGTTAAGGCAAATTATGAATACATCTTGTCGTGCGCGTCAAGCAATGTAAAATTTGCGCTCGTCGTGCTGGCTTAGCGGTTATGTAGTTGCACTGCTATGTAGGCGCGGGAGTACGGGACCGATTACCGGCCACGGACGCCGAATTTTGATGGAAGAGAAATGAACATCAATGTACTCAGAATTCACCACTTATAAAATCACCTTTGTCTAAATAAAATAAACACCAAAGTGGTCTAGTGGATGTGGTTTTTTTTTTATTGTAACTTTCACATCCATGTAACAAAAAACTTCGCAAACACTTGTTTGGTTCCATAGCCTAACTGGCTAGTAGAAGGACCAATTGTGTGACATACCTACATACTTGCGCGAGCGGTTACACAGCGACAAAGGACATCAAACTGGATACAATGTTTAAAAATAGAAAGAAAAACAAAAAAAACACATGATTGATTTATACAAAGAAACATAGCGCAGAACATAGCTACTTATAGCGCAGAATAATAATAATCATAATAATATTAATAACACTGAATGACTATACTGTCGTATTACTTATAAAGTTCGCATGAATTGCATGCTTCATGGCCAATGAAAAATTTCTGGCCTCTTTTACATCAGTCGGTATCGCATTCCATATGAGAGCGCTGTGAAATTCTATGAGCCTTCGCCCGTAGGCATTTCTGGCTATCGGTAAATTAAAACAGTGATTCGCTGCAGCTCTTGTACAGCGCGCGGGTAACGTAAAGGTGCTTAATGGGAATGGGTCATCACGTTTTATTATTCCATGTACTATATCAGCAACACTGGACACGTGAACAGAGTCCAATGGAAGTACACGCATCATTTGAAACAGTTGTTTTGCAGTATCCGTCCTGTTTGAGTATGTGATAATCCGGACTGCCCTCTTTTGCAGGCGGCTAATACATTTCAAATGAGTTTTATATGTACTGCCCCACGATGCTATACAGTAGCTCAAGTGGCTGTGCACGAATTCAAAATATAGGATGCGTAAAATCGATGCGCCAAAACATTCACGGGCTTTTAGTAGTGTGTGACACCCATATATGCTAGCTTGGAGTACGTCTTTTCTATATGCGATTTCCAGTTCATGTACAACTCAAAGATGACCCCTAAGTACTTAAACGAGGCTACTGGCTGTAGCAGTGCCGTATCTAAAACCAAGTTGAAACCTGCAAAGTCGAGTTCTTTTTTCCTAGAGTCAAGGACCATGTATTTAATTTTCTCTGCGTTGATATTTAGGTGGTTTCGTTTAAACCATACTTGTACTCTCTGTAACTCTTCGTTAATTTTACCTTCGATGTCTCTTAAGCTGTCACCAACAAAGATTAGTGCCGTATTGTCTGCGTACATTAAAGCTTCTGTATATAGTAGGGTGGAGGGAAAATTGTTAACGTACAGGGAAAAAAGAATTGGTTCAATAACTGAGCCTTGTGGTACCCCAGAGACTATTGATTGAGTAGAGGACTCAACACCATTCATCACTACTCGTTGCTGTCGGTCGGATAGGTATGATTTAAGAAGCTGGTGCATTTTGCCTCGAAAACCGTAGTCATGAAGCTTACTTAACATGATGTTGTGGCTGACGGAATCGAAAGCTTTTCTTATGTCTAAGAAAACTACGACGGCTATCTTATTGTTTTTCGAGGCTTTGTTAACTTGTTGGGTTAATACCAAAACTGCAGTAGATGTAGGTCTGTGTGCTCGAAATCAATGCTGGTTTGAGCAAATTATATTATTTTTGGATGCAAATGATGTTATCTGCAGTGATAGAATTTTTAAAACATTATATTAATTACACTTAACACAGATGTCGGTCTGTAATTTGAGGCACTTGATCGGTCTCCATCTTTGTATACAGGGACGACTTTGCCCAACTCAAGCTCATTTGGGTATATACAACAGTCCTGCCAGAGTGCAAACATGTGCAGCAAATGGTCTGCCAGAATGTCTATGTTATTTTTTATTAATTTAACTGTAATAGCATCGAGCTCAGCCGCTTTATTGGCGTCTAGTTTTTTTTTTACTATTGACATGATTTAGGAAATTTCTATCTCAAATATGGCAAAACTATCAGAAACTGGTCTTATGGGACGCGTGTGATCTGTAGTGTCAGGAAAGTGAGCAGCCAAAGCACGCCTGACGTCTGCAAAATACTTCTCGACTCCTTAACCGAAGGTCGCGAAATCAAGTCTTGTCCGCGGCTTCCGCACTTCTATGAAAGCGAAAGACTTGAGGCCCATGTGCTCTGACTTAGGTGCTCGTTAAACAACCTCAGTTGGTCGGAATTTTCGGATCCTTTCACAATAGAGTTGCTAAAAATCATATAGTGGTTTTTCGGACGTAACAATATAATAACTATTATAAATTTTGTTGAAATTTATGGCCACGTGGTATAGTTAACCCAGAGAGCCCCAACACTGCGTGCCTTACAACTTCATCGTTGTTTCTGACACGTAACAGCTCAGATGTTAATCTTTTTTGTTAACTTTCATGGACAATATGCTTTCGGTGGTCGAATGTGTAATAAGTTCAAAAGGCTGGCTGATCATTCACGTGAGCACGCTGTAAGCCATTCAGACATGCGGGCTACTTCAAAAAAAAAAAAAAGGACCCCTAAGCAAAGCTAGAAAGAGGACCTCAGCTCGAAAGGTAGCACAAAGATAAAAAGAAAGGCCGCATAGGCTTATTGGACAGAAAGGCCCACAGCTGAAGCCTTAGTTTTATACAAAATTCTTAATTTACACGAAAGTTCGAAAGCAGCAGTGCATTCTTCCCGAGAACAGGTGTATAGTCTGAATCTTGATCTTATACACATGGGTTTGGCCCTTTACTTCAGTGAAAAATTACCAATAGCAAGAACTGTTAGGTTTTTACGTCACAAAGTAGCTGTGTGTTTACGAGGCGCGCCGTAGTGCAGTGCATCGGAAATTTCGGCCACCTGGTGTTCTTTAAAATGCAGTAACATCGCGAAACACACGGGCGTCCCGAATTTCACCTCCATCGAACAGCGACCTCTACGAACAGGATCGAACCCGCCACCCTCGGGATCAGCCACCGAATATCGTGTTCATTGTACTCGGAAGGGGTCGCCACTCACCTCCTATATATGTCTTCCTGAATGCCACCTTCCCCGTTCAAACGCAAAGCTACGCCAACCAATGGTACTTTCCATTCAATTAGCATAAAGAGCATTAACCATGAGAGTGTGTACATACACTTGTTGACGTTGACAATGCCCTACCCCCGCCACTCTCAGCTTTCACGTCACCTCATCGGGATCATTTATCAATGCTGTTGCTATGCTGCTTTCGGTAGCTCAATTATGCACCGTTTGAACACATCTCAGTCTTTTGTTGTTGTTGTTTTTATTTAATTTCGACTAGACAGAGTTATTGCGGAAGACGCGAGCACCCGAGACACAAAACTCAGCGACTCGCACATAGGCTTTAGGAGAGGCCGCAGAAGCGCGCTATTGAAATTAATCGCCCCCATGCAAGTTATGAAACCGCGAACAACAAGCAAAACCACAAAAGAAAGAAAGCCGTCATGTGTACTAACTTTGAGAATGACTGAGAATATATAGCGAATGGTTGCATTTGAAAGACACACCTCGGCACTTCGCAGAGCCTTCGGAATTAAAAAGAAAGTACGATGGCTAATTTCACCAGCAAGACGTTAAGTAATTAATTTCGTGCAGTCATCCGTAGAGCAGCGTCTGCCAGTAAAAATTAGGAATATAATAAAACACTTGAAGTGACACATCGACGCCATAAAAATGCCCGCAAAACACGTTTTTTTTTTTTATAATATATGAAGAGCTGCGCCTCTAAGTCTCAATTTCGCTTGGAAAAGGCCAATTATTTCCTCCTGATTATCGCACTTTTCTTAGCGCCAGTAAGAGATGCTGAAGTGTGAAGGACCTTAAAGAAATAAGGGGCTTCAGGAGGAAGGAAGGATGCTATGAGCGTCCCCTATATAACGGGGCGGTGACATGTGTGCCACCAGGCTCGCAAGAAAAAAAAACGAAAAGAAAACGCTCTTTTTTATGTTGGCCTAATACCTTATCTACTTCGATTAAATGAATCTTATTATATTAAAGAAATAAATAAATTTACGGTCCATCTATTTGCCTCTTCAGGCAGAATGGCCTCATTTTCCCACTATTTCTGTCTTTTATCTCTACTTTTCTGCCACCTATACTCCAACCATCTCTTACTTGCTTCTATCGCAGACATGTTCAGCTTTCCATGGTTATCCGTAAAACCCAAGGCCTCAGGTAAGATTGTACCCCCCCGTATACCAAGGTGGATATCACCACATTCAATCAGAACATGTTCAATCATTTCCTTAGCTCCCCCACAGCCTGCACATTTTTCTTTCGTATTAAATCTTGTTTTATAACTATACGCGTTCTAAGGCAACCCGGCCTCGCTTCAAATAGTAAAGCGCTTCGTTTTGAATTATATCATAAAACCGGTCTCTCCTTATTTCGGTTTTGCCCTTTCGGTAGTTACTGAGAGCCGCTTTATTTTCCATCGTTGTCATATAATGAATCACCTGCGCCTCTCTGACTCTTTGCTTAATGCTCCTTGTTGCCATATCACCCACACTGTAAGCCGTATACTTACTGGTGAGCCTCCTAGTTCTTTTCTCTACTTTGTGTTCATGTTCTTTCCCATCTTTATTCGCCATTCTCGTTTCCCTTAATGCATTCTCCTTTCCCTTAATGAAAGGTAGCAAACCGGATGCTCCAATTTCTGGTTAACCTCCCTGCCTTTCCCTCATTTTATTCTCTCTCTCTCTCTCTCTCTCTCTCTCTCTCTCTCTTGTGTTCACGTTCTTCCAATACAAGTACCAGAATACCTTCCCTGCCCGTCTACACTTCTTGATTTTCATAAGCCTCTATTCAAATCTCATTTTGTTCTGATCTTTCCTTATACTCGAAAGCCTGTCCATCCCTTATACCCCTTTACAGCCTCATTCGTCGTCTTCCCTTGAGCGCCCAACGCGAAGCGTCCCAAAGTCATTTGATTTACATACATTCCTGATTACACCTCAGCCTTCATACACACCACTTAGTTCCCAAATGTAAGCCCCGGAACCATTACGCCATTCGAAAAAGAGCGCTCATCTTCCTGCCAACAAAATTTCCCTGTCCCTCTTCAGCACGCGCGCCAGCTGTCCTCATTGTTATAAAAACATGTTGGTTGCCTATGCATTTACCAATAATGACGAAGAAATACCAGAATACAAATATGAACAAGTTTATAGGCAAAAGCACATTTTCGAAAAAAACCTGCCACACCACTTTTTTTACAATTGTGAAATATTCACTATCAGCGTTTTTAAGCCCTGTGTGTGCACGAGCTACAAATTCACTCGCGAGGTATTCATCTGAGTTTCAGAAGACTTTTGTTGTTGTTGTTGTTGTTGTTGTTGTTGTTGTTGTTGTTGTTGTTGTTGTTGTTGTTGTTGTTGTTGTTGTTGTTGTTGTTGTTGTTGTTGTTGTTGTTGTTGTTGTTGTTGTTGTTGTTGTTGTTGTTGTTGTTGTTGTTGTTGTTGTTGTTGTTGTTGTTGTTGTTGTCCATTCCCCCGTCCGTATACCGGGTGTTCATAACGCGCGCGCTCGTTTCAAGTGTGCGCACACCACCTATCACTTTCAAGATCGTTATTTAGTCGTTTAGCGTCAATTTTAGTAAACTTTTTTATTGAGCCCTGATACCCACTGTTACCTTTCGTCTCAAAGCAAACACTCATCGCATAGAGCATGCAAACGTAGTTCTCTCCAACAAGCTCCTTAACCACGCATAGACCACGCGCGGCCTGCGGAGGCCACGACCATCCCTCTCCTCTCATCCGCCACCGTTCTCGCGGCACGCACGGTGAAAGATAACGCGACGGGCCATACACGGGCCGATCAATTTCCAGCAGGAGTAACGGCGTAATGAAATCACGACGCCCATTGCCTCTCGCAAACGCATCGGCCCGCCAGCGGCAAGACAGATTGGGCCAGGCGCGCTTACTGTCTGTCTTCTCCAACTGTAGTCGCGCCGCCTCCCACAAGGCTTTCGAGCGCTGTGCACGTAGTGCGCGGGCAGTCAGCTGTGGCGACGACGGATCGGCCGATGGCGTGCGCTTCGCCTTTCACCTTCTGTTGTCGATCCCGCGTGGTCCGCGCAGCAGACGCCAAGTCGAGCAACGCCCGCGCAAGGGGGCGACGCGTCACTGCCACACCACCTGAACACGATCGATTGGAACTCACGTACCCGCCACCTTTATGCGGCATTTCTTGAGGAGGCCAGCTCGGATACGACTGCGTCTCCAACGATCTACTTGAATTATAAACAGCTGAAAAGACAGAGACCAGTAAAGGGAAGACACACACAACAGCGATGTTGTCTGTGTTCTTCTTTCATTGACCCTTTGTATTTTGCGTTTTTCTTTTCAGGTATACCATACCCATTCGCCCAAGCATTCAATTCAGCTCCAACGTGTTCTCTTGGTCGGGTACAATAAAAATACAGGCCTAAAGCTGTCAATCGAAGTAGCGTGCGCTGCTACTTGGTGCCGCCAGGTAAGACGTAGCCGTCGCTGCAGGTCGATCGTCAAACACTTGACTCTGTCAAGTCGATGGCGCATTTTGGGCAGTCTCTTTGTATCTCTGTAGCTGCGAATTGTTGCAAACTTTTGGACAGCAGCAATCGATGACAACACAATGTTATGAAAACTGCAGCACGTACGTATTATCCCCATAGACACAGAAAACTACAGATGGAAGAGACACACACACACACGCACCACAAGAAACACAATGATTGTGCATGCGCGTATGTTGTATTTACACCAAGCGTGTGACAGGATCTAACCCATATTACAGCAAATGGTTTAGTGGTAGTGGCTAAACGCTTGTTACTCGAATAGGGTGAGGAGAAGGGGTCCTCAAAGCCACTCGGCTACACTCTAAAAATACCACGCTTAATGGCACGCTAAACTAAATTTAAGCGTGATGCACATATACATGAGTCGTGGATGACGTTTGAAGCACCACGTGACCAAAAGTAAGCGTGCGTTTCCTTCGGGTGAGCGTGAGGGAAAGGCTGCGTGCAGTGGTTTTGTCATGTGCAAGAGTGAGGCAGACGTCTACGCATGTACAGCGGATGTCACAACAAGCCAGCGGCAAACACGCGTAAACATTCGCCATCACGTAGATGCAAATCCTAATAGAAGAGCCGCAATATGCCGCGCCGTAAGTACGAAAGACGAATATGCGCACTCGAAACCACTAATGTGACGAGAGCAGGCACTGTGCAAGCCCACCAATTGTAATTGCATCATGTTATCTGAGAAAATCCCCCGCGTTCTGACGCCTTGGGGCAGCATTTTTACATGGATGCTGCGCATACTGCAACCACTGAACTGTCATTCATGGATGACTGAAATATCGGTAAGAACGTTTGTCATGTTTCGCTCGTACACTCTATTCGCAATGTTCATAGACTCTCGCGCCACCTAGCGGAATTCAGGAGCGTCCTCTCAAGGATGATCAGTAGGCAGACGCTCCCAATGCTGCCTTGTTCGGTGGTGCTAGCCGCAGTGTTAACGCGTTAGCAAGAAACGAACACAAACCACTTTGTATGTTTCGTGCATCAGTGATTATACCGGACCGTCAGTGACACGATAAATCTGATTCGTTCTTGCGAGACGCGAAGTTTTCGTGAAAATACGTGGCAACTCGCGCTTTCGATTATAACCCGTAGAGGAAGAGTACACATATCAGCTTCGCGAAATTTTCTGGAGCCACTTTGGATAGTAAGGGCTAACGTCTGACCATTTCTGTTAAAATTTGCCTTGCTTTACGGGCGTATAGCATTCTTCAGTGCTTTTGTAGTGCATGAATCATATAACATTCATTGTACGCGGAAAGTAGCGTAGGCTCGTGATTTGCACTTCCAAACCTTGTCCTGCGCTGCATCGCTTGTTTTTTTACGTTCTTTGATAAAAGGCAGCACACTGCAAGCGATTCCTTTCTTGCCGCGTATCGGAGTGAAATGGTCTCCGCACCCCCAGATAAGCGTGGTGAATGACGTCATGTGGGTGTTGTGCGTGGTGAATGACGCGTTGTTGGTGCTATCGAAGTCGTTTGGCAGGGAGACCTCTTCCGATTACTTTCAAAAGTAACGTTCGAAGAAACCTTCTTGACGTTGAAGATTTTTCACTGAACGTAGATGGTTGTCAACGCGCTGAAAGTGACGGGAGACGATGAACGATCGGCTGCTCGCTCACGTGCAGAGAGTTGCACTTCACGTCCCGTCGTGTGGTAATGTTTTTTTCACGCTCGTAAGTCACTTTGATTGTATTTATTGTATAATAATCTTCAGCGAGCCCAAATAAAAACATAATTTTTATTGTGCATTGAATGTGTTCCAATTACAGTGAATATTACAAAGCGCCACATGCCATCAACACGCTTGAGCTCGACCAGCGAAGCGAAATGGTTAGAGCGATGAAATATGCAGTTACGGCTACAGTCCACGCTAACTTCTCCTGCACTTCTCTGGTTCCGTCCGAACAACCTTGTTGCTCGACAATGTTTTGCAATTATGACGTCGCGAAAAGCGTACTCGTGTATTCGTTTCGATATCCTTGATTTGATCGCGCTGATGAAACCTGCAAGATCCAAGTGCAGGGAATTGCGCACTGTTAGAGACTGATCATGGCTGTGATACAAGTGCTACTTAACGGGAGGTAAAATGATTGTGTTCTGTTGAAGAATCAGCCACATGATGCTTACAGCGCAAGTCACGACGGCGTAATATGTTTGCAAACCATCGCTACGTTAAACATTCGTTCCTGTGCAGCCGTGACAGCGCGCTATTCGCTAGTGGTATACTGCTGCGGCAAATCCGCCAGACAGGCTCGCTACAAATGATCTCGGAGTGCCGTTCTGTTCATGCGTTTATTCTGGTTCGCGCAGTTTTCTGTAGCGCGCGCAGGATTTCGCAAAGCATTATTGATACGCAGTCGATCAGCTGACACCACCACCCTTTGCACTGCGCCGAGAAAGAGGTAGCGAACATTCAGCAGTTCCTATTGGTTGGGAAAGTACTTTGGTTCGATATACATTCATTTGACGATCAAGAGTTCATCCTGTGAAAGCGGAATGGGCAGTACGTCTGCGCGTCCTATCTTTCTTATGCGAGTTCATGGGTTGAGCATCCTTCCGCAGCCATCTTGGATTGCACGGCGTGCCACCTATATAGGCCGTGAGCATTGCGACGTCCAGCTATCAACCATTCTTGCACTGACAACGAAGTGATACGAAGTGTTTACTGTGCTCTGTCATGAAAGAACCATGGTTCTGAAGAAGATATTAGCGCTTTGCATCTGTTGTGCACCATGCTTAGTAGACGGTCGGTCTTGCGACATCCACTTGCATTTTGACAGTGCTAATCACCGAACGAACGCCCTCTTTTTAACCCGTGAGCTTGCTCCGAAGCGTAAGGTGGTTTAATGATGGTAAATAATAAGTTAGTTCGCTTCGATTAAATACCGTGAAAATCTGTGGCACGAACCATAAGTTAACAGATAGTGTAAAGATACTATTTTCAGGTGGACAACTAGAATTCATAAGTGTACCCTTACGCCCTGAAGAAGTATGGCTATTTGGGCAAGTTGGTTGAATTTAGGCTAGTCGGCACTGCAGCCCCTGTCAACATGTACCTTCACGCTCGTCAGTTAGTATATCGCCTTATTAGTGATAAACGGAGCGGGTGACCCACCTATGGTCTGCAACCCATACACAGGTTGCATCTGTTATCAATACAACACTCACACTCTATTTTGCGGTCTTCCTCGTCACGGTATCGGGGGCCATTGCTAAATGTGCCGTAGTGATGTCCCTGGTGTGGAAAATCTATAGCCATCACAACCGCCGTCACACGAGAAGACACAAAAAGGTTTATATTTCCTTCGTTAGTTGCTTTGCGAGCTCTGACTATAGAGCGTCAGCTCTTGCCGCTTTCCTCAGTAGCCCTCTTTGCATACAAAGCACTCAACTCAATATCTTTCTCCGGCTTAGTCATCCATTCCTTTCACAATGTAGAAGCAACCCTTACTGCGTCTTTTGCAAACCATGATGACCAATTAGGACACGCACAGTATTGGTGTGATGAGGGTCGACGTACAATTGGATATATGCTTTATACTCTGGTACCTATGACAGATTGGACACGGAAGCTGTACCATAAGGTAAATGTTCGCACTCATTATCAACACTCCAAGAGATGGAGGAATAACCGTATATTTTTCGAAACTGTATAGCGGTACAGGTTCCGCTTGTACCCTAGCTGGGAGGTCTCTTATTAAGTCCAGGCAACTTTCTAGCATTCGCTGCCGCCTTGGCTCCGGTGACGAGACGTCGTCGTTGGTTCAAGTCCTTCAAGGCGAGCTTGGCCTCCCACGTTTCGAGAAGGTAATCGTTATCTTGACCAGCGTCAAAGGTATTCGGTGGAGGCGATATGTCTGGGTGTATTGCACGGGCAAAAAAAAGTGTACGTAAGCGTTGTCATTAAACTCTTCTCTTTATTGCGCTTCTTTCGGGTCGCTGATTACAACTATTATTCATCAGCTGCTGAGCGTCTTGTCGTCGTGACGCAAAGTGAAGACGCACGTTGGCGAGAGTGCATACGCCCCTGTACTTTCCTGTGATTTTCACGTATAATTTTAAGGAGGGGTTGCGTTCGTTCTAGACCGCGTTGGATGCCTAACAATGATGTCTTCAAAAACGTTCATGCAACACATTCTGAATGGTTGTTGAATAAATGATGTTCAATATAATAGGCATTCCTCAAATATATGGCGCCCTTTGGGCCCCACTGCGCTACTTTGGCAGCATAGAAAACGCTACCGAAGTTTGACTTTTCACGATGAAAACAAAAATGAGACTTGAGAAACGCAGGATAGAAGTCCGCTTGTACTTCTACTATCACAGTCTGTAGCATAATTCCGACGCTTTCAGAAAACACTGCAGTGGCGCTAAAGCAGTTATTACTAAGGTTTTTCTGCTGCTTCACCCCTTTTGCAGCACTGACGCAGGCTGTTATATGCTACTAAACGGCACCTTATAACACGCTGGTAGTTTGTCGCATACGAACGCAACGCCATGTTCGAACTCGACACCTGAGGTCTACGCCTATCCTGGCTGAGTGTGAGAAGTGACTACGAGGTGTGTGAAGACAGGTAAATTGCGGAACACACCAGCCGAGGCTGTAGGCCCTTGATTTGGAACATCTCTCCTCCCCCCTTCCTTGGCGAACGGCCCACATCGTCTGGACCGGGCAGACTGGCAAGGGCGCCAAGAAGAAGAGCGCAAGCGTTCCCTAGGTCTGGCCATTCATAATGCAAGTATGCGCCATCACGTATTTAAAAGAGCCGAGAGAGAGAGGCAGCAAAGGAGGGCGACGAGAGTAAGGAAGAGCTACAAGTGTGGGGGAGGAAAGGAAAATAAAATGAAAGAGGGAAGGGAGAAACCGGCGGAGAGCGGTCGGGCTTCTCCGGCGTCGTCGTGTCCTATACGAAGCTGTTGCTGGTGCAGCAGCAGAGCAGTCGGCAGCACCTTCGGCGGCGGCGCTCTTGCACGACCTCCTCGCATATACATAAGTAATCGGCGCCCCCACTTCAGTAATAAAAAAACGACACGGTTCTCTACGGGAAGACGGAATGGAGGAGGATTTCCCCCTCTGTGCCTGTGTACAAGCGGCACGCTTTGTGACCCCCCCCCCCCCCTTTCCTTAGCCCGTGCCCCGTTCGCTCCTTCAAACGAAGCCTCGTTTCGTTCGTGCTCCTCTGACCGCAGCCTGACAGCCATGTGATGCATAATGAAGACACCGCGAGATTCACCCTCCCCGATTTCGTCGCCGAGAGAAAGAGGCGCAAAATATTTACTCTCACCGTCTCCCTCAGCTATGGCCTTTCCCTCACCGGCGACCTCTGAGGCGTCGTGCTCGGCCTGCAGTCTCCAAGTGCAACCGCGGCGGTGCCAACCGCCCTCAAGACTGACGAGACGACTGATGCTTCTGAAACTAGCGGTGCAGTGAGAGGAACGCGCTTCTCTGGAGGGAAAGATAAGTGGTGGTTGCGCTATCGTTTGTGCGTCTCAAACACCCGAAATCAGCTTGATGCAAGCCTTAGACTGGCTGCTGGGTTCTCCTCGGCCTTGTGAAACAGCCGACTGAGCTCCCAACCTCGACTACTGCTCTCTTCGAAAATCTTGAAGTGAAATCAAGTTGAGCCAGACAGCGAGTTGAGTCGGATAGTGGTTTTGTTCCGTGTGGTGCTTGCTCAAACATGCATGTGATAATCGTCTCGGCGCTTACACTTCGGTGCTGTTTAACATGTTTCGCTGTGGATACCGCAAGAACAAGATCTTCGAACGATCTTCGAGGCTGTCTGCGCTCCTGTATTGAAAATACTTCTCTCTGTGCCACTACGGGAAATGTTTTTTTGTTTGTTATACCTTGACCAGCGAGCGGCCTCTTTTGACTGAATAGGAAAGGTATCAGTGTGCGTGTGCATATACACATGTTCATTCATTAAGGGCTTTTAGCTTGTACGTATACTTTTTAACATTAACCTGTCACAGGAACGCATGCTTTAGCAAATCTTTAGCTCCCCATACGTAACCGCTTACGCACGTGCGTAAACGTACACCTTTATATTTGCGCAAGCCACTAAATGGTGATGATAACTGCATTTAAACTATACTTAATTTGCACAAGATTGAATCACTGCTGTTGTCAAATTATAAGGGAGGTATTCAGTGTCTTGGTATAGATTGTATACACCACCGAGCCACCCTGCACTCCTGCACCATGCCTGCATGGTATGCCGGGAAGGCGCTGCTTTCGGTTGTTCTGAGCTGCCACGTTTGGGGCCGTGCCCCATTTATGTGTACCACTGCGTGATAGTAAGTTTAGCGGGGTTTTTTTTTCTTTTTTTGCGCCCGACATTCAATGGTATATTCATTTGCGTCATTTTTGGGTGCAGCAATCGCAAAAAATTCAACTGTGAAACACGCGAGAGCGCAAAGCATAATAAATGTTATTCGTTGCTAAAAGTTATTCGCGGCGAGTCTAACCGTGGTGTGGATGTTTAGGTGAAGCGTCGCGATAGTCGGTTTATCCGTATTTACCTGGCTCCAAAGACTGTGTGGTAAGCGCCTGAGAGCAGCTGTTCTGCGAATGGAAACTAAGTTGAGTTTATATTCTAACATCTCTGTATAAACAAAGGACGAAAAACCATTTTATCATACGAGAACTAAACACCAAAACAAATCGCAATCGCTGTAGTCAAGACGTATTGCAATGGTGAAGATGTCTGCGAAAAGCACCATACAGCAGCGTACTCAATGATGATTTGATTGATTGATATGTGGGGTGTAACATCCCGAAACCACCATATGATTATGAGAGACGCCGTAGTGGAGGGCTCCGGAAATTTCGACCACCTGGGGTTCTTTAACGTGCGCCCAAATGTGAGCACACGGGCCTACAACATATCCGCCTTCATCGGAAATGCAGCCGGCGCAGCCGGGATTCGATCCCGCGACCTGCGGGTCAGCAGCCGAGTACCCTAGCCACAAGACCACCGCAGCGGGGCGACTCAATGATGGACTCACAATATTTAAACATGAGCGGATACATTGCGAGCTAAAGTAAGACACACACGCTTATGTTTTTCTCGCTGTAGTGGACTTCTGGCTGCGAGATTGAGTACGCTTGCATCAAAGCGCAGGTGACTTAAAGCCTTGGTCTCGCGGAGGCATTTAGCGCCCTAGAGACAACTTTTCGTCGGGATCTATTAACGTCACGGGTGAGTCTATCACATCGAAATTCCGGTCTCATCTCACTCGACTGCCATCGAAAGCATCCTGCCCGTGTAACTGCGTTTTTACGCGCATAACATCGAGTAATCGCTGTTAACCACGTTCTTTTAGTCATACTCCTAGAAAATCGCACTACCATCAGATTGATTGGCAATCTCGCCTCTCACACTTGCAGCTGAAGTATAGGTGAAACGCTAAACATTATATACGTTTGCGCACCCAACGACGCAGTTGTCATTACATTTCGGAATGGGTTACTGAATAAATCCACTGGTCAAATAATTGCGAGCTTCCAAATATTTCTCAGCCGACAGTTGTCCATGCGTCACAAAGATTGTAGTGAGCACCAAGTGGTCCCTTATGTCTGAAAGTACGACGTTCGGTACGAGCGCGATGTCGAACGCGGCTTTCCTGCACGTCAGAATGAGTGGGTCAACGCCACCTCAGAGAGCCACTTTGTCCGTGTATCGTTGTTTCGCGCCATCATCCAATTGCTCAGAGTCGAGCGTTCATCGCTCATGGCTGCTGCAGCTTCACAACCGGTAGCATTTTTAGAGTAAAAAAACAGAAGAAAGACGATGGACTGGAACTACAGCTTATAGGCAGCGGAGGGGCAACAATACAAATGCGATGAATCCGCTGGTTGCAACCGACAGCCTGCAAAATGGCCGCCACGTGATTGCCAGTGCAGCCTTCGTACTTTCCGCTAACGCTTCCGTCAACCTGAAAGGGCGAAGGAATGCCGGGTTATCGGTGGTGGTGTCGACATCCTGTGACGCTACGTGCAACCACAGTCATGGACACGTTTGTTTTCTCCTAGTGTTTTTGAGGGCAAAAGTCATCAAAAGGCAAACCATTCGTAATCATGCCGCTGCAAGACGTTTACACCAGAAGTATAGTGCGTAATCTTTCCACATTCACAGCCTGTGCTTGCCTGATTGAACCGTTGTCAAACACTCACTTTTGACTGCGATAGGGTCTTGTCCGGAACAGATTTTTTTATCATGATTAACTTCCTTAAAGTGAAGTTATAGAAGGGAGCCGATCACTGCTGAGCAATTTGAACCGGTGCACCATGATCCACCGGTATAAGTAAGGCATCATAGTCACTTTTAATACAGTACAGGTGTTTTAGGCGCCATAAAAAAACAATAAGAATATAGTGTCTTTTTGTTTCTGTTTCATCTAACACGATTAGATGGCGCCACATATCACTTCTGTCTGTGGTTTGACGTTTCTCATGTTGACGTCTTCTGTATTCTAGGTCAAAGAAACATATTTTAAGGAAATATATTAGACGAAGGTGCTGACGAGAGTGGCGCAGAATTATAATACTGCACTAAAGTGGTTGGAACATATGCAATAAAACAATATGTACATAACCGATGCACTAAGCTATGCAACAGCATCCCTTCCTTTTTCCTCAATCGTGTAAACAAAGGTAATACAAGAAGTCCGCTATGTTAATCACCCATAGCAAAATATTTACCAACGCTAAAGAAAAACGTCTGTTCTGAAAACGTACTGCCACGCGCGTTCATTTTTTAAATGCCAGGGCTTACGCTAACAAGTCAGAAGCACACATGAAACCTTTATTTTAGAGCAAGCATGGTACACGGTGGAGATGGTGCCATTGGAACGACTTAGAAATATGTAATGTGGGCACACGTACCTTCGTGTCACGAAGAAAACGGATGTCGGAGTCAGCTCAACGAACTACATGCTCCCATTTCATTCTTCAGTTGTCCTTAGGGAGACTCGCAACTTCGGTTCATTTGCCGTGAATATTCACAACGCAGCATCACCCAACCGTTCTGATTTGAAGCCGTACTGCAAATATCCAGTGCACAAATCGCATCACATATCCACGCTGCAGTTCACGGACACATACAAAAAAACAACACGGTCTTCTTCGCCAACAAGCACGCCACGAAAACGTTCGTCCGGCTTCGTGATTCATGTCTGACGAGCGACGAGAGCAAGTGTAGGCACGTCTGTGTGCTGTGAAACATGGCGGTCTAAACGGAGTGACGTCAGATACAGCGACAGAAACATTGAACATGCGTGAAATTATCTCGGTGGCATTGAATGGTGCCATGTTGTGCGTCTATGACGTCATGCGCAAGCGATCGTATCTATTGTAAGGGCTCGCACATACGCATATTACTTCCAGCATCCGGTAACAGGCAACGCAGAGAATTATACGTACAAGCTAAAAGCTCATATTACATCTCCAATCTCCATATCTACCGGTCACTTTCTCCCTCTTTGTTTAGAAGTGTCTGTCATACGCAAGTCTAACCTAGAATGTCAGGTCAAAGCCTGGGCTGCTGCTGTCTATCAATTACAGACAGCGGAAATCTTCCCAATCAATTGAATATATTATCTCTCAGTGTCACTTTCTACGCCAAGACTGAAGGATGATTCTATAAAACGCTTAAGTACTTTGCAATATGATCCCTTTTGTACACCCCTTATTTCATTTTATTTGTTTTTCTTGTTTTTATGTTTGCAAAAAAAAAAAAGAAAGCATGCGTTGTGAGGTTCGCTGAGCCCAGCATGATGTTATATATGTCTGAACCATGTAATATGCTCTCATTAATTATTTCTAAGGCACCTTCATGTTTACGTCACCATGTTTTGAAGAACCCCACCTACACGTGTCCTGAATTCATCCGTGATTCTTTCTTTAACACGACGTGCCACCCAACCGTGAAGACAAGAAACAATTAAACGCCTCTTTAGAACCCGGTAACTTTGTGTCTGGGTATCACGCGACTTTAATTTGCCCACGCAAGAGGCTCAAAGGGAGGAGCAAAACAATTTTTCGCGTATTAGTAAAGTACAATTTCCACATTCGTAAAACACCGCTTTTATTGCCACACGATGTTCGGCGAAAGAGAAAACGAGCGGGAAAAAAATGCGGGTGCAGATACCATCTTGAGATTACCACATCAAACATCTTGGCGTCATATCTTTTATAGGTCTGGATCCTACGTAACTTCTAATCAATAAAAATGAAGTAGATTGTGAACTGTGGATGCCGTAGACATAGCATACGAAGATTCAGAAGATTTCGTCGAGCCAATGTACCGAAAATACGAAAAACACATTCTGAACTTTTTCACGTCAAGCACGGATATTTCCGCGTGAAGTTAAAAAAAAACGAAACTTAGTCCTCGATTTTCTCTGTTAATAACAAACCTATGATGGTGAAACATATGCCGTTAGAGTTCTCAATGTGGAGTTTGTCAACCTAAACCAATTGTTTCTCTTTAGGGTTCCTTCAACTCGTTTTGTGCATAACCGCCACACGTCTTTCTTAGCGCAGATGTAACCATTCGACTCTTGCGTACAACGTCGCATTTCGATGAGGCCTGACAACTTAATAGCGTCTTGAATTTGGACCGTTGGTACGCATGAGATTAAACGACGAAACAGCGCTTGAACAAGTCGAGCGCGAGAGGACACAAGCACGGCGCTGTTTGCGTCCCCCCCCCCCCCCCCCCCCGTTGTCGTCTTGTTCTCGTGCTGTTTCGTCGTTCGAATTCAACCTGAGAGTGGACTGTCTATACTTCAGCAACGCACTCGCTAAGATCGCGCTGTGAACAACGACGTATTTACGGAGAAAGCAGGAATTACGGCGAGGGAATGGCCTGCTTTTTGATCCGAGTAAAGAATTGGCTGAAGCGTTGAACCACTCTTTTTTTTTGTTTTCTTTTCGTCGTAGCCTGACCTCGCAGGTGGCGCTCCTTAACTTCCACTACATGTATTCGTCCCGCGGGACGCCCCGCGTCCACCATGAAACTGTGCGAGACGGTTCGCCTCCATCCTCATCGCGGGAGCGTCGGCCGCGTCTCCGAAGACGCAACTCGTCTGGGCGAAGGACGGGGCACTTACAGCGGGGCCACCATTCTGCCCAGTTTAGAGAACCCCCCAGAGGCCCGTCACGGGAACAGCGCCGTTTGACCGGAGTAGCCGAGCCCCTGCAGTGGTTCGCCTCGCACGAATGACGCCTCTGTGCGCGTCCACGACCACTGGGTATTTCTCTCCACTGCACTATTATACCGTTTTGTTTGCGTCCTAGCGACATATCATTTTCTCTTCCCTGCCAGCAGAGGTCGACCCGGGGTTACGTTTACGTGACAACAGCGCGCTCGCGTTCCTCTCCCGACTATGAAGTTTCCCAGAGCTGCGCAGGATGTTTATCTTACAAACAGAAAGATAGCAAGAGAGAAGAAAAGGAGATAAGGAAGGATGTAATTACTGTGCTCTTTTAAGGATGTATGTCACGTGACAGTTTTTTGTTTCGATGGCGTCTCTTTCGGCTTTTGATGGCAGAAATATTTCATCAGTGATTTTTCTCTATGGTATAAGTCTACGGGAAGTGAAACTGAAATGAAGACGTGGGTTGTCTAGCTCGACCTACGAACGTGAGGCAGCAAAAAAATATGCTCTTGTCGCTTAGGTCGGAATGTGAGGGAAAACGTAATTACTTACATGCTTGAGGTGTAAATCAAGTGATAATTTGTTCCAATTCTGGAGGGTTTGGGAGGAGGATTAGTTATTTAAAAGCATCCGTTTTTTTACTAAGAATTTTGCATCCATCTATTAACACGAACTTCAGTGAGTTGATAATGACATCGAGTATTGTTTGAACATTGTTTCCTCTCATTTATCGAACTTGCTTAACCGGGACGATGAGCATTGTAGTTTAATTTTAATTTGTTACTAAAACAGTAGGTTCATAATCTTCAATACTGGATAGCGTGGATTCGACACAGGACAGAGAAAGAACATTTACAACCAGAACGAATTCGAAAAAAAAATAGTTGCGGGACTTGTACGTTCAGCAAAAGTGATTCTTCTGGGCATCGTTGTTTTTTCTCCGTCCAGTGTCGGATCGGCATTATCCAGTATCTGAGTTCTTTCTGAACGACATCACGCTAACCTCGAGTCGCATAACAGTTCCTTGCCTCTTAATTAGTTGTCACAATTTATCGTGGTTTTGTTAATGTCGATACGGCGTTGCTGGGGCGTTTCACCGATTATAATTCCGCCCAACCATGTTTTGTTTTCTTTTGTTTTTTAATCTTTTATAGTGTTTGAAAAGTGGCTCACCGCTACTAGGTTAAAGCTCGCATTACAAGTAGAGCAGGTTCATGCGAATCATCATTACTTAGAAATGGCCGAAAGCCAAACGCCAGTGAATTGGTTACAGCTGCCTCACTGAATGAACTACTGAACCGCGGCGCAAATTCTGCAATGATAACCATAGACCCGCCGTGGTGGCTTAGTGTTAGTGGTGCTCGGCTGCTCATTCACTGGTCGCGGGATTGTATCCCCGCCAAGGTGGCCGCTTTTCATATGGAAGCCAAGATGTGCGAGGTCCAGGTACTTGAATTTAGGTGGACCTTAAAGAACACCAGGAGGTCGAAATTTTCGGAGCCCTTCACTTCGGAGTCTTTCATAATTATATATTGTAGTTTTGGGACGGTAAACCCCGTCAGCTAATATTATTATATTTCATCTCGTTCACTTTAATACTTATGCGTTTCTTTCATACTGAGGTTTAATAACTTTAGGTAGCACGTGGGGCTTTATTGTTCAGGAAGACACCACGTTCTTCGAGGTGTAATCTGGCCAAAATGAGTGTTCTATATTCGCCTACATCCCGAAATAACTCTCGCAAACAAAACACCCGTCTGGTAACCCTTCCCCCTCCCGCCTTCGCTCTTCTTCCTTTCTCTCTCCCTCTCTCTGCCGTATCCAGCATTGAATATTGTATATATATACAAAATTATCTAAAAATATGAACGGGGATGCAAGCACTACCATACCATGTTGTACCATGCTTGCTTAGTGCGGAGGAAGTGGGTTTTGTTGCCACCGGTGGCAAGCATTAACTTATTTTTTTGTACACCTTCTTTTTTTGTTTATCATATCATTCAAACGTCGCAAATGATGCTACAAACAACTTCCCCTCCGCTTTTCTTGGCTTCATAAGCTTATGTATGCAGTAACTGGCTTCTTTTCAGCAGTCACCGACAAAAAGAGAACAGCGGCGCTTTGGCTTGTATAACGCGAACTTCAACGGACGCGCATGACGAAGCAAGACGCCCGAACGCGCATCGCGGGCAGTCGAATGCACGAATTACCATCGAAACCTCGTCAGTGGTGTCCATTAAGATGGCGGAGCGCGATACACGGCGGCCTCGTGCTCGTCGTTTTCGCTGGGCTAGCGCTTATGTTGCCCCGTGTGTGGCGGTGCAACCGCGAATCACCGATGCTTGGCGGCGACAGCGATCGCCAAAACATATACCGCACACTGACTTCCTTTGTGCAGCGCGCGATATTTTCACCCCCCTACTTCCTTTCGAACAGGAACATCATGCAACGCTCAACGACTGACTGTGACCACATCACACTATTCGAGGCAGCGCGTCTGCTTGGCAGTCTCCTCGCACATGCGCATTCTTCACTTGCGCATACGGAGAAACACATTCGTTGGTACTTCTGTTCGTGTTTGTTGATGTCACTGAGAGCTGGGTCTGATGAGTCAAGTTTTCATGGCACAAGAGGTCGACTCGCGGTACATATACACCCTTTAAAAAAAGGGCAGTGCTATTTACTACACTTTGAGGTAATAAATTGTTGTCACAACGTTCACTACCTAAGTAGTAACTGCAGGTAGTATGCCACAGACGTTTGCTACCTTAGAAGCAACCAGAGGTAGTAAATGTCTGTGGTCCACTACCTGCAGTTACTACTTATGTAGCAAATGTTGTGACAACAATCCACTACCTCAAAGTTAGTAAGTAGCACTGCCTTTTTTTTTTAAGTGTAAAAAAAAACAAAATTTTACTCGGAAATAACAGATGCAACGATTGTTGATTACGTTTTGGTGGCACTGCAAACACGTTTCTGTTTTGTGCGCTCTGAGATCAAACGCGTTGTTCATCACAGAAGTCGTGACAGCGATAGTCAAAACGCGAAACAAGTTGGATTTAACGCAAGGGCACGAACCACAGGCAACACATAAAATCGTCGGGACAACAGTCAACTTCGGATATTTGAGCACGCCGGCTCATTAATGAAAAACTGAACAGCACTGTCTAAATGGTGTGGTTAAAATAAAGATGATTTAACAAACCCGCTCAGTTTACTTTCTATAGCGAAAGCCCGTAATAGGAGGGGAAAAAGAAACATCCGCGCTACTGTTAACATAAGAAAAGTTGATCACGGAATTCGGTGACCGTGAAAACAAGTAGCTTGCTCGCCTCTAAAAAGTGACCAGACGTTAACGTAATCCACATACAACACCAGGGTAGTTAACCACCTGCCTGCTAAGGCAAATAAAACGATGACTTTACAAACAAAGAACACTCCAAATAATCTGTAAAGAAAATATACGACGAAGATTCACCGGGTTAAGTTATATTGCTTGGAAGGCAGGCGTTTGTGTCCAATACATATGCGAATTCAATTTTGTACGAATTCACAAAGAGCAAAATTCGTGATGCTAAGTCACAAGTAAATCTGTTAACGTTAGCTTATCGGTCATGAAGTTACTACGTTGGTCGCCTGACAACCCTGGTTTTGCAAGCTGGCGCGTAACCTAATAACACTGACTCTAATTTTTTCCGGTACTGTGCTAGGAACACCAGTCGGCAGATTACATTCCCTACCTCAAGGGTATTACATAATTACAGTAAATTGAAGTTTCCACGCTGTGTACTTGCTTTACACCCTCCTCAGCTGTTTATTCACGCAGTTTCACATATTTGCGTGCATTACTCACTTTGTCAGAACCCCGAGAACAAACAAATATTTAAGCTAATATACCTGTGAATACGTATCAAACGCTATTTGCATTTTCGACGCAGCTTCGGGAAGGTGTCAAACTGCTGTCTATACGCAGGGCGCCATGAGGACCGACGGTGTCGTAACGCGTCGTGCAATGCGCTTAGGTGACACTGCAGAACTCACAGAGCGACTCGTACGCGTGCGAACGGGCAGCTCGTGATTAATGTGCCCGCCCCGCATCCCGCCTATCACGCCTCGGATATCAGCCGTGTACTACATGCACCGAACTCTGCTCAAACCGACACGCCCAGACAGGCTCGAAACCGCTTTGGAAGTACACTTCTGCCCCCTGCACAACAGCAGATTGATTGCCAGTCCTCGTTTCGTTTTTGAAGCGAGTAAAACAAACTAAAAAAACCACCAAAAAAAGAGAGATTCGGGTTGCCAGCCCGCCTAAGCAACGCAGCACAAATGTTGGTCGTATCGTTTCGCTACGCCAAGCGCGCCCGATAGGGATCAGAACACGACTAGCGCGCTCGGCGGAGGCGGGATCGCTACGCGGTAGGGACGCCGTGTTCCTCGGATCGAGTGAAAGCGCAGATGTCGCCGAGGTGGCCATGGACGAATATGCTGCCGCGGATCGAAACATGTGGCTCGTGCTGTGCCAGCAGATGTCGAAAGACAAACGCTCTTTTTTTTTTTTTCAGTGGTAAGTACTCGGAGCAATGCTTTTTTTCCGGCTGGCTGGAGCGCACGTTTCTTTTAATATTCTCATTCTATTACTTGTTTTTATCTTGCCTTTTCTTCATTTTCATTTCTCTTCCTTACACGTTTCTCTCTTCTTCGTCTCCTTATTTTTCAACGTTCGGCTTTCTCGCATGTTAGGTGTTATTGAGGCAGAAAAAGCTTTACAGGAGAATAAACTCGTGGAGGAGATCTGTAACGGCACTGCCACGTAAGCGCTTCCGCGTTATCATAAAACGCCATTGCTGACGTAGAGGCGTGTGTAAAAACTAAAACTAAACAAAATGCCAAAAGTCAAGAGCACCAGGCTTTAAATCTAGAAAAATATGTCTGAGAGCACATGCCCTGGGGCCTTCGAATTCCACGCACTTCGCGATCCACTGAGTTCGCTGAATTGAGGAATGTTACATGAAAAGAAAAGCATGGGTTATAGACAATGGAGATTTACAATCGGCGAACACGCGCAATGTGAGCACGTGTGAACGCTGATAAACTATCTTTATGTACTGAAGAAGTGCGCATAAGTTTAGTAGGCTTGATACGCACAAAACCCCTTTGTACCACCGTAAGCATTGCCAACTGAAATAATAATAATAATAATAATAATAATAATAATAATAATAATAATAATAATAATAATAATAATAATAATAATAATAATAATAATAATAATAATAATAATAATAATAATGGTATGCCAGTGATCACAACAAATATAGGAAGTGGTAATTCAGAAAGCGTCATGTAGTTATGTACAGGGGGGTCAAAAGTTCCCAGGCCACGCTAGCATAGAAATACGTGAGATAGTGGTCTGGGAACCTTTCAGCGCCTCTGTACGCTCTATTAAACTGGCGTAAATCTGGCTGGCTGAAAAAGTGAAACGGGCACTTCAAAAGAAATCGCGCAATCGAGAAAGCAACAACACTTTTTTTTGTACATGAGATAACGCATCACTAGCGTGGCACTTTTAGACACTTGCTTCGCATAGTGTCTAAAAGTACGTGCGTGATGTGTGGCCAACACGTGGTCTTGGTTTGTTACGCCTTTCCTATGTCCTCGATTATGGCCTCTCAATGCAGAATAGCAAGTAGGCCAACGTATGCCCACTGGACATTTGGTTTTTCAATTAACAGTTTTCTCTCTATCTCTCACGGAAAACACAACGAGTATGGCCAATCTTACTGAGAATGCGTCCCATCAGAGCAGCCGCCTTGCTCAGGCCTACTGTGCCAAGACCGAATCACACACTTTGTCACTTTCTTATGAGGAAGAAAATAAGAAATCATTGAAGGAAGAAGAAAACAAAAAAAGTAATGAACAACGAACACTGAAACATTTTGGGCAAGTATGATGCCGAAAAACAAAAGAAAAATGAAAGTCAAAGAGAAGGCAGGAGCCAATAGACAAACCCCTCCCGCGGTTCGAGGAGGCCAGCGGTGTGCGCCAAATGGGAACGTACGATGAGAAAGCGGGCCCTACGCACCCAAAGGCCGATCACGACAGATTGGCTAGGCACGTGGCTTGGCTTGCCCTCCCCGCCCCCTCCCCTCTGCCTAGACTCTGAGATCACCATTAGTCTGGTCGAGAGGGAGGCAACGCGAGCAGCGCGTCTTGTATCGGCTACGAACGTAATGGAGTAAAAAAAACAAGCCGAGACAAGACTGAACCGGAGCAAAGCGGAATGGAGTCACTGCGTAGTTGTGGAGGCGGAAAAAAAAAAATAAGTAAATAAATGTTCCGGGAAATTGTAGGCGGTAAAAAGGTGCAAGCAAGAGACAAATAGTGTTATCACCGAAACGCTAAGAAGGAGAGCAATCGTGCTGACGGACTAATATTTGCGCAGGGTGAACATGCTAAAGCGTACGTTTAGGCTAATTTAAGCTAACATTAAGCAATTTAGCGTACGTTTAAGGCAATTTAAGCGTACGTTTAAGCTAATTTAGGCTAACATGGTAAAGTGCACGTTTAAGCAAATTTAAGCTAACATGCTAAAACGTACGTTTAAGCAAACTTAAGCTAACACGCTAAAACAAACGTGCGTGCGTACGAAAAGTGGAGGAAAATGTACAAACTACCGAGTGCATATATGAAGCGCTCCCACTGAGCGTGCCTACGATGTAGCATTAATGGCAAAGAATCCTATTCAAATTTTCACTTGTGAACGCCTATGTGAACACCTTTAACTTTTGTGTTGTGCCAACGCTGCACACGCGTCAGCCCATTGACTGACCGCCCCCCCCCCCCCTTTTTTTTGTCTTTTTCCTCTTTTTCCTCTTTCTCTTCCATCTTTACACTCCCTATTTTCATTCCCCCAATGCAGGGTAGCGAACCGGGCATGTGCTCGGTTGATCTCCCTGCCTTCTCTCTTGTTGTTCTTGCCCCGCCGCAATGGTCTAGTGGCTAAGATACTCAGCTACTGACCCGCAGGTCGCGGGATCGAATCCCGGCTGCTGTGGCTACATTTCCGATGGAAGCGGAAACGTTGTAGGCCCGTGTACTCAGATTTGGGCGCACGTTATAGAACCCCAGGTGGTCGAAATTTTCGGAGCCCTCCACTACGGCGTCTCTCATAATTATATGGTGGTTTTGAGACGTTAAACCTCACATATCATTCATCTTGTTCTTGTCCACTCTTGGCTCAGTGTTATCGCCATGTTATGCTAAGATGCTGCTGGTGATAGCATGAAAATGGCAATCTAGATATGAAGGATAAGCTTGAAAGTACTTCAACAGGTGTGGACTATGAGACTATATCAGTTCAGCAGGAATATTGGTCAATAAGACGAGTTCGTATGCAACCGAGGTAAGTCTTCTGATTTCATATTTTTAAGGCAAATGCTGCACTTCAACAAACATTCACGAGGGCGAACTGGGAAGATACGGAATGACAATTATGCGCTTCTGATGTATACAGACAGACAAATCCCGCATGCACGCGAAACCGACACGGAAAAAACGAGACGAGTAGAAAAACATGCGCTTCGATCAACGCCCCTTTCTCTCTCCAACCTTCCGCTAGCACGCTTACACCACAAGAAAGAACTTGCAAAGACAAGATCTTCTATAAGCGCGGTATGGTATCAAAGAGAGAGATATGTTATGAAGAAAGGCACGGAGGTTAACCAGAACTCAAGTGTCTGGTTTGCTACCCTGCACTGAGGAAAGGGAAATGGGAGACAGAAAAATAAGGAAAAGGGAATGAGAGAACGAGAGCAGGACGGAAGCGAAAACACAAAAACACACTAAAACGTCACAAACGTTCGACGAGGCTCATGTACAGTCTCGGTTCTCTGGGCGTGGGTAGGGGAAGGGGGGAGAGCAAGAACTTAAGTAATTTTTTTTCACCATCACACTCTTGTTGTCGCTATATAATTTTCGAGCTGCTGTTCACCGAAGATTTTACTTTCAACACTTGGGCGCTTCTATCTTGGGCTGTTAAGCAAAATGTTTTGGAATGGAATGATTTTACTTTTGTCCTGCAGGACAGCTTAGCGCGTAGCGCCCTTTTTTTATTTTTGAGTGTCATGATGTGCAATGAACACGGTCACAAACCATCTAATGTGCCAACCCAGTTGTTTTCATGATGATGGGTCTACCGTTCAGTTGCAGATACAAGAGGGCAGAATTAGCATTCCAATATGGCGATACCGGAAATGGCGTCCATAGGATAGCCCGTAGTTGCGCCAAATGTTGGTGAAGTTCCACCGCAACGACAGCGTTGCCGCACCAGCCAAAGTACGCGCCATGTTCACTCGGGCACATGGATAGACCACGCGGTGTTCATTTTTTTTTCTTTTTTGCTCGCCTTGATTGCTAGACATAAAAAGAGAAACATTTCGACGACAGCCAGCATGGGATCAATTCGTAAATCAACGAGTGTCTGCTGCATAAATAATGCGAGCCGCAGTGTATACTGTCACGGGCGCACTCTGCGGGGCGCTTAACCTCCCTCGCCCGCGTCGCTTGCGGTTGTTATCTCGTCTTGCGAACCACCTATTTTATTCTACTCGCTCCAGCTAATTCATCGTTGTTCCAACATAATGCGATTCACACTTTGCGAAACGGCCTAGACTTCCAGTCTTTCACACGTTTTGTTTTCGCGTGGCAGTATCGGATACGATTTTCATTCGTTTTCCGCAACACATTAGTTGCTCAAACAAAAGAAGGTTATTTTAGAGGATGTGAAAAGAATGTACCTCCATTTTCGATGTGAATCATCCTTCTTGTGAACCTATACACAAACACTCATCAAACCACCTTTCTTTTTTTTTTTCAATCTGCGTTTAAAACCTACTTTCGGCTTACAAATTAGGCAATACTTTTTCGTGAATCGCAACCCACGTACCGTTTTATGTATAGTAAATTATTACGGTATACGCATTAAGACGTCAAGTTTAGTAACAATAATTATGTGACTGATGATTTAAGCAAACTTATATTGTAGAAAACCGCCACACATGCACAGTTGCTGTCTGACTGTGTTATCCGCAGAACTACGCGGTAAAAGAAACCGTACATGTTTAATGTCACCATCTAAAATGAATGTCTGCCTTTTTAATTAGTTAAGGGTTTTGATGGAGATATGAGGAGGCCAAACGAGCTAGAACTGCATAGATGACGCTTTATGTTCGCTGTGTCATCAGCTCATCACTGTATACCTCGAAAGTGAAGGATTTTATATTTAGTAAATATGCCCTTATTTCTGACAATAAAGAGACTGAATTTGTTGTCATTGCTGCGTTTTATCTATCCTTGCGGCAGATGCCTTCACAATAGCAAATGATGTCAGCGCAATATATTTTTGACACTTCTCAATTATGTTTACTGGTGAATCATATGAAGCAAAAAAAGATTGCCCGCAGCTTCCCTCGGGGGAACACTGAGGAGGATGCGGAGCATATAATTGGTTAACGGGGTGTTAAAGTGCGACTTACTTGGGTCGATGGCTAAATTGGTTAACGTGGTTGTGAAATGGGGTGTTAAATTGCGACTTACTTGGGTCGATGGCTAAATTGGTTAACGTGGTTGTAGGAGGGGGTGTTAAATGAGTGAACACGTACACACGTATGCGAAAGGGCGGCGCTGGTCGAAGGGACGTCGATCATTGTGTTTGTGGATTCGTTGGCATTCATTTCACCGCGACCTTGGACGTCGACGCGCCGTACAAACC
Source organism: Rhipicephalus microplus (assembly GCF_013339725.1). Lineage (NCBI taxonomy): Eukaryota > Metazoa > Arthropoda > Arachnida > Ixodida > Ixodidae > Rhipicephalus > Rhipicephalus microplus. Next base: position 28,682,189 of record NC_051169.1, read on the forward strand.
AACCGACGAGCGGCAACTGAGCGAGCGAGCGCCGACCTTGAGTATATATACAGCGTGACAGCACATGCACTGTCAGCTGTTGAATGTTCTCGAAGCGCGACAGCACATGCGCGTCCACTGGAGAATCAGGAGAATTGTAGAATGTTCTCGAAGGGGAGAAGCGCGCGCGGCACAGATGGTGGGTGACGGTGCATGCGCGCGTCAGCTGTCGAATGTTCGAGAAGGGGGAGAAGCGCAACGGCGCATGCGCGCGCGTCAGCTGCCGATGTTCTCGAAGCGCGACGGCGCATGCGCGCGCGTCAGCTGCCGATGTTCTCGAAGCGTGACGGCGCATGCGCGCTACATTATACAGCTAGCGAATGTTCGTGAAGAGGAGAAGCGCACGCGGTGTGTAGAGGAGGAAGGGTGCACCGATGGTGGAAGAGTGAAGCGCGCGCGGTGTGTAGAGGAGGAAGGGATGCACAGATGGTGGAAGGAGGAGGAGGAAGCTTGCGGACGGCGCCGCACTACAAGCCTCGAGTATTAGATGCTCCGCATCTAATATTGTGCGCCTCGGCCGAGATAGATAGTTTTAATTGGGCAGCGATTTCTCTCTGTTCCCCAATGACAGTTAACCCAGCATTGTCATCGCTGAAGTGAATTCTAACTACACTGCGGTCTCATGTGCGAGAACATCTGCACCTCTTTGGGTCAGGTAAAATAAAAAATAAGAAAACAGGAAGTATCCCAGCATCACGAGAGTACTGCTAACAAGCAATTCCGCCCCCCCCCCCCAAAAGTTATAAAAAGGTACTTGATTTCGGCTTAGGGGAAGCACAATAAACAAAAAATATTCCCAAAGACGTTCGCGGGACAACATTTCTGCGAACAAAGGAACCATAAAAGGTTCAAGGTGCCAGAGGGAGGTTCGGGTCAAGAATCTGTGACAGCCGGAAAGGGAGGGGACGACGAGGACGTAATAGAAGAAACAACAGAAAAAAGAGGACCGAGGAAGAAACCAAAGCCATCAGCGATGAAACCTAAACTGGAAAATGTAGAACATTGTGGAGAACGCGGCGGCTTGCAGGGAGTGCACATGGGAGGGTGGGGGCGTACTTTATTGGGAAAGGAAGACGATGGAGGCGAGCGGGTCATTCAAAATGCAAGCGTCAATCCTGTCCGACGTAATGAAACAATTTCTGTCTACGCTTCACAGATAAAAGGCCTCTCTTAGCAGTTTTTTTTTCTTCAGACAATGAAGACAAGAACCGGGGAGGAGAGCAGGGGTGGGGGAGAGATCCGCGTGCCATACAACGGCGCGAACTTCAGCAGTGTGTGTTACATGGAGTCAATGTTGCTCTGGTGCAGCAACGCATGGAATCGCTGTACGCCTCCCATCCTTCTCTGCTTTGCACCTCGCCTCACACTCAGTAGGTTCTTGGCGGTGAACAAACTAGGGACATCACTGAGCCCAGAACAAGGTCAAAAAAGAAGGGGGGGGGGAGAAGGGCGGTAACACAAAATAATTTTTGTCTCCTGTTTGTTTCCGAACTTCACTCTCTTTTGCGTGCACCCGGATGTAAGAGCAAACAGGATGTCGGAAAATTTGACGAACTGGGAAAATTGAGAGAAGATGCGATGAAGGAGCAGAATTGAAAATACCTGGCAGTTTTTGTAGAAAAGGAGACGACAGTGCAGCATCCCCTGTCTGAGAGACCCGTCGGCACTAGTGAGAAAAAAGATAAACAAGAAAACCCCATAGCCAATACAAAACGACCACCACCTTCTTTTCCTAATCACATCCGTATCGAAAGTGGCTACTACATTGCTTGTCTTTCGCGACGATACTGTGACGTATAGGTGAGGTACACACTTCAAAAAAAACGACGTGGAAAAATTTCTCCGAAGAGGATATCTGTCCTAACACAAAGTATTGTCTTCTTTCATGTTCTGCGGTTCGATGCAATGTGCGCTGTTTCTATTGAAGAAGGCCTCTTTTTGGGACACTTAGGACAAAGAACAACACTGAGACTTGAACAGAAGACTGAGCGACAGGTAGATGGTGAGGTTTAACGATGTTCAGACTTCAAATTAGGGTACTCTACATCTAGGTGAGCACCGGATGGAAATAAATAACGAAGGAAGATACAACTTCAGAAAGGAACCGTTATAAGTTCTCAAGCCGAGATTGAGTTCAAATAATTTAATGTGTTACGTCCGTGGGTCCTGAAATCCAAATACTATTGTTTACATAACTTACACAGTAAAAACTCTGACCATTTGTTAAACCTGGGCTCGGTCGGCTAAACCTAAGTAACTATGACAAACTGAACATTCAGGTAGGTCTGCTTTCAGTGCAGTTTTTCTTAACACACTCACAAAGTAGACAACAGCTTCAGATATACTCTGGAATATTTTCTTTATTTACATGATACAAGGAGATCATTTACATGATGTAAGCAGATTGTTTACATGATTATGGCACCGGCTACTCCTTGGCTCTTAGTGGTGTAGAACATGGAGCACATAAGGTTCGAACTTCTAAGCATAAGAAACCTGCAATACGTGCAATATACAACTTAGCCCAACAGTCAATGGATAACATAAAAGTCAACATAGCATATTCACCTATCACGATGTCTTGTGTTCAACCCAGCCATGGTCTTTGCATTCTGTGCCCAATAAAAGGTAAATGTACGAAAATCGTCACTCTTTTTATTAGATGTACATAGCATAATTTCGAGGGTTCACAGATCTACAGGAGTCCGCCAGTAACACGGGCCTCAAAATGCAATCTGATTATTTGTTTGTAAAATTTTACAATTTAGTTTTTCATGCGTCTGAGTGTCTAAGAGTTCCAAGAGTAAAAGCATTAAAGGTATTTAAAAAGAAACTCTTTTTAGTGAACTTGAGACTTCGATTTCTTAAATATACTTGATTTCAGGGAGAAGCATATCCCGTTGAAATAAAAACAACACACACACACACAGTGGAGACTCAAAGAAGTATCACCGGGAAAGGAAAACTCGGAGCCCATATACGAAAAAGATTTTGTAGTATAACTTTTTGAACGAGTTTGTGCTCAGATTGCTTAGGTATACTCCTTTGGCACTTTATCGTATCCCATTTTTTTTCTTCCTTTAACGAATTGCGTTTCGTGCCACATTGAAGTATACCTTAGATATTTAGGGGGTACTTTTTTTCTCCGACAAGATCGCGTGATGGAGATCATTTGAACGAATTCTCGTCTCAGTCCCTATTACTTCTGCCTATTACAACTTTTCTTCCACGACATCTGACTGAACAAAATACTAAGGAAGAATGCAATCGTGTTCGAGTGTATCATTTACGGTAGCGAACTTCATCTGAAAGATTACCACAATATATGTCACTTAGAGGAACCGATAGGTCCTTAAGGCGCTGTGTGAAGTCTTCGCGTATACAAGGAAAAAAACGGTAAACATCCAGCGAGTTATCTGTGCACTACTCCCACACAGAATGACGTGTTACCGTTGACGGTGGCTACCGCTGATTGTTACTTGTGTCGGCTGCATTGCTACAGCGCCAACCCGCGAGGGAGAACGACTGATTGTGTGCGTGTGTGCTCGAAGGAGCGCCCCGGCTCTCACGCTAGGAATACAAAGAGAAAACAGATTTTTCTCTACTGCTCGCCTCCCGGTAGCAGCAGAAAAACGAAGAAGAGGGAGCCAACTAAACGGACAGAAAAGGTAAGGTCCGGCCAGATATCCAAGTATTAAAGTTTCCCCGCACGTTGAAGAAGGGCGCCGCAAAGAAACGCGAATGAGAGAGGAAGGAGGGGCCGCCCGAAAAGAGCCTGGCATCGATGGAGCGCGTTACAAGTGCGGGTCGCGAAGGAAGCGGCGGTGGCAGAAGCACCAGAAGGATCGCTTCCCTCCCTTCTACATCACTTTCTTGCCACTCCACACAAAAAAAAATCAAAACGACAACAAAACAAGCAACAAAGGAGACACGGACGGTTTTCTTGTCTCGGTACCTCCACAGAAGAAAAAGAAGCCCTGGGAGGAAAGAAAACAAGGCGAACAACGCGCAGCGCCTCCCGATACGCGAGAGGGATGCGTGGATAACGCGACGGAGGAGAGAGAGCAGCGTTACATAAAATATTCAGCGCCCGGGGTTGTGAGGGAACGAGCGACGAGCACGCTGGTTGGCTGTCGCCGGACACTGGTAGCCAATTAGACGGCCAGCCTCCGATTCCGCTTCCGGTTGCCACGCCTATATCTCTCCTGTCCTCCTTCACCACCTCCATCAGAACACTTGCTCTCAGTCTTCTCCGGCTTCGATCTTATTTTCCTCCCTCGCGATCTCGTCGGCGCTCACCTCTCTCTCTCGCTCGCGAAAAAAAAAAGTGGGGATTCCGGGCATGCCCCTTCTCTCTCAATCGCAGGAGTATGAGATTAAAAAAACAAGAAAGCATGAGAGATGTTAGTTTGCTTTTTCGCTTCTGTTCAACGCAAGGGCACAGTTACGCCACCAGAGGGAGCCACCCGTCACAAAGCCGACGAGGCTGCGGAGCTCACCGAAATGCGTGTAAGAGCGTTTATGCACTTTCAACTGAGAGAGGCAAAGCATAGCGGAGTACAAAGAGGACAGTGAACTTCGTAACCGTTGTTCTCGTGAGTGGAAACATCGCTTGCCGTTGTACAATTCGCAGTTTTCGTGGTCTGACCTTGTTTACCTACTGCGCAAGAAGGTCGTGACGATGTCGCGTGTAACATTTTACTATCTCCAAGCAAGACATTAATTTCAGGAGATGACAAAGACTCGAAACAATCATTAATCGTCGAACAAGAATGAATATGTTATTTGAGCCAAAGTTTCGACGGAGCTGCTTGTCTTCGTCAGTGCAGCAACATCGCTTTTTCGGCAATTTATATCAACACGGTTGTGTTCTAGTTATGCAATCGAAGTTTAAAAAAAATATTGTCTTTTTATTCTGTTGTTTTCGGCTTTGTGATAATATGATAAAGCATCGAAGAATGCATAATCCTTTTTTGTCCTGTAAAGCTTGCTCTTTCGCAAATACAGTAGCATTGCAAGGGTGTCTAACTTGACAAAAGGATGGCATGGTAATAGTGCGCGCAGAGTGCCCACCTCTAGGGACAATACTGCCGACTTCATCCCTAAATGCGCGGGTGTCACTCCTGTCGGCAGCTAGTTACCGTATTTGGGCCGAAGCAATTAACTGGACCGAGGCGAACATGTCCAGCTACTGGCCACCACCTGCGAATAAAGTGTCTTTGAGCGCCGTTCAGTAGGTAGTGAACATATAGCCAACCGTTTTCATACTAAACATTATCAACACCACAATCTGCGACAAGTGGTTCTATTTGGCTGCTGCAACGTCTTCTTCAACACACGTAAAACAATTGTCACACGGGCTGTTTGCTTAGAGATAAATCTTCGACCATTGCTGATTCCTTTTTTGTTCTGTAAAGGGTGCTCTTTTGCAAACACACTAGCGTTGCAAAGGTGCCTAACTTGACTAAAGAATGGCGCCAGAAATAGTGGGTTGAGTGCCCACCTCTAAAGACAATAGTGCCGGCTTCATCCCTCAAGGCATGGGTGTCGCTCGTGTCGGCAGCTGCCTACCGTATTTGGGCCGAAGCGATTAACTGGACCGAGGCGAACGTGGCAAGCTACTGGCCACCACTTGCGAATAAACTTGTTTCTCTGTGAGTGCTGTTCAGTAGTTAGTGAACATATAGCAAGCCTATTCCATACTAAACATTATCAACACCACAATCTGCGACGCGTGGTTTTATTAGGCTCCTGCAACGTCTTCCTCAACACACGTAAAACAAATATCACAAAGGCTGCATGCTTGCAAATTTATTTGCAATGCAATTCATTTGCAATTCATTTGCAATTCATTTGCAAATTCATTGCAAATTCATCACCAATGGAAATTCATTTTTTGTTTTGTTAAGGTTGCTCTTTTGCAAGAATAGTAGCGTTGCGAGGGTGCCTAACTTGACGAAATGATGACGCGGGAATAGTGGGCTAGGCGCCCACCTTTAAAGACAATACTGCCGGCTTCTGCATGAGTGACCACGCTGCAAAATAATTCGAAATGCGACCTAAAATTGTGTACATATTTTTCTTTCAAAGACAATAGTCTTAGCTTCGACGCAAACGTTTTGGTCTGTCTGTCTGTCTGTCTGTCTGTCTGTCTGTCTGTCTGTCTGTCTGTCTGTCTGTCTGTCTGTCTGTCTGTACAGTTGTCGGTTTGTCTGCACTTGACCATACCCTAAACGGCACCAAACGATACTTCAAATGGCCGACCCCATCCACAGCGCCCACCAATATTGCTCAAAGTTCCGCATTCATACTTGTGTGATTTTCAACTACGAATCAATTATTGCGCATATCTGAGGCACCTTAACAACATGTGAATATTCTGTACGTGTGTCTTTTTACTAGAAAAGGCATTCATGAGTAATTCCAAGGACCGTAGCGTCTATCACGCTGCGCTGACCATGCAACGCTTGCACGAAAAGGCAAGCGAAAAGGCAAGACGACATGGTGGTGGCACCTACCCGTCGCCTTGCGTTCTACACCTTACCACCTCCGAGACGGGAGCGCACGCTACGGGCTTCGTTTTCCAAGATAACTGCCATCTGACGCTCATGTCTCACGTGTGACGTGACTTGATGCGCTCGTTCACCTCCGCTGCACGCAGGAGGCACTCTAGCGTAGTGCCTTAACATCGTAGTCGTTTAGCCAATCGTTTCTCCTTCACCCCGCACCAATCGCTCGCTGAATTTCGTGACGACCCGTTGTGCCCCTGTGATCTCCAACGACAGCGTAACTCTGGCCGACTGGGCTCGCCCTACGCCATCTCCTGACTCCGATCCCCGACGACAGCGCAGCTCTGGCCGACTGGGCTTGCTCTACAGCATCTCCTGACGCCGACAAGAGCTCTCGCCTGTGGTGCCCCGTCCTCAGACTCCTACGACCGTGTCCATCAGTCCTGTCTTCTCCTTACTTCCGTCGTTCGCTGTCCCTGAGCCTCGCTCTCTCCTTCCTCTCTCTCTACCTCTTTACTTTTCAAATCATCATTTTAATCCCTCCTTTACCCCCACACCTCGTGAGCTCCTGTTGAGGTGTCTTCCCCCTGAGAGACAGTTACGGGGCTCACTTTTTTCTTCTTTTCATATAAAATCACTCCCCCCCCCCCTCACCCTACACCGAAACACTCTCGTCATCGTAAGCGGGTACGTACCATAGAAGCTGACCAACTCCCATTACACGCAAATTTCATTAAGAAAGAAGAAGGCTACCGTTCTTCCAACAAAGTGCTGCGAAGCGACGGCGGCTAGCCGAAGATTACGAGTGCGTGCGAGACAGCACTGCATGGAGGATGCGGCAGACAACGGCGACTGCGAAAAGATTCCGAAGCGACGGAAGGCATACGTGGCACGTGTGGTGAATGCGGCTGTGCGTGTTCAAGTTCAGCGCTTGAACTTCTCTGCGCTGAGAACCAATGCAGAAACAACCAAGTATCAACTAGCTGCCGCTTGGTTGCTTCTAGGAACAACCTAGAAGCAACCAGATTAGTCTTCATAATCGTACAGTTTCTCTGTTTCAAGGCTTGCGCTACTTATGCAAGCTTCGTCTAATTTTATTAATTTTTACTTTTTTTAAGTCCGCGCAGCTGCATTCTATAGCCAAACATCACCCTTCCTCTGCCGGTGATCTCAAGGTTTCCAATTAACGACTGGGTGCCTTATAAACACTTAGCGTTGTTCTATAATAAACCTTGCGAATGAAAACTTCGAATTTCGATCTCGCCAACGGTTTACTTGCGTGCCTCTTTTAATACATGGCTGCTCAGACTTCACAAAATTCTTGCTGAAAACATGCTAAAAATAAGGCAATGGACGGATCTCTTGGCTACCAATTTGTTTTGTTTCGACTTTTCGTTTATATTACGCGCCCATGGCGGTGATCTACAAACTTTCCTTGCATTATACTTGCGTTTTAAATCCAGCGTTAGCCTGTACGTTTTGTGTGTGTGTGTGTGTGTGTGTGTGTGTGTGTGTGTGTGTGTGTGTGTGTTTCTTTTCATGTGCTTGCGTCATTACTTGCTGGAACCTCTAAGCCGCAATCATGCACTAAGTGAGCCAGCAAACCCTCTCTTCTCGCTAAGGAAGGCGCTTGGTAATAAACATAACCCTTCCGGTCTAACAAATAAATAACAAAACATCAAACGCTACACGGCTCTTACAGCGTTTTATACGGCAAAGCGGCTGACTACAACACCGTTAAAACGTGTCTCTCGGAAGCTACGATTTCCTATAGTGCCGAGGCAAACAGCTATCGGTATTTTGAAAGGTTTAGTTTGTTACAACCTGACTGCTCTACGCACATGTCTCGGCAATCCGAAGAAGCCACACACACTTAATTATCTTTATTATTTTTGGTACATAACATTCTTCAGAGAACGCTACCGCCAACGCCGGAATAAGTCCAGTGTGCCTAGCTTCGGTGTCATGGAGTGCGTCTTCTAGCGTGACAGTCCCGCCGAAGTCAACGCGGGGGCACAGTGCGAACCTCTTTCCTCTGCACTGCTGGAGAGAAGGAGGTAATCACCTGCCCGACCAGGTTGCCCACTGCACCACACCGGCGCGCCAACTTCATTAGCGAACGCTCGTGCATGTTTTAACGCTTTCGGTAATCCGCTGTGTTCCCAATTAGATTCGAGCTCGGCGGTGCAGGTACAACACCGAGCAGAACCGAACGCCGAGAAGCATGTAATGGTCGAATTCCGTGGCCAAAGCCGTGCACGAATAGCGCGGACGAGGACGCTGTGAACGTATACGACGGAAGAACGAACGAAATTCGAACGAACCAGGCAAATTGTCTTGACAAAGCAACAAATTAGTTTACGCTATGAGAAATATATTTTTTGTTCATTTCACTAACGCAGCGTTCGTAATAATAGCGAAAATAAAGGTCAAAGTATCATTTTTTTTTAATTTCGCGCCTAAATCTCTGAAGGTGATGTTACAGACTTCAAAGTAGATATGTTTTGTCGCGTTTTGATCACATTGGCTCAAAAATAATGTCCTGACACTTGTCATGTTGATTCTCTGACCCCCTCAATAGAAGACGCAATTGGTTTCATTTTTGCCAATTACGAACGCCATCGAAATTCATAATGTCGTGGTGCCGCTTTTCAATGTGACTTCACGAACCAAATTTTCTTGTTGAACCATTCCTCGTTTACCAAGCGCCTTCAGGCGTAGAGCGTTGTGATTTTTGTATTGCGAAATAGTCATTTACGAATAAAAGAAATTTTTTTTTCTATTCAGTAACTCCTCAGAATCCAAAAAAAACGAAAAGAAAGAACAAAGGCACGGGAAGAACGCCAACTCACAGCTAATTTTATTTTTCGGGTGTACTCAGATGCTAAAGGTTCCCTAATTAAGAGGCGCGCAGGTCCGCATCACTTTTCGCACGTGCAGGGAAAACGGCAAGGAATGGCGTTATTTCTGTTCCCAATTCATTTTCTCTTCTTGTTCGTGACCTTGCTCCGCGTCTCTCAGCTATGCACTATTTGGCCCAACATAGCGTATTGCGATTTAGGTCAACAATTTAGTACGACTGTCATGCTTTCCAAAACGGCGGATGTCTTGCGGCGGCACTGACATAGGGGCAAGCTTACAGCTAAGGAACGCAATTTAAATGAAGTAAACGCAGAAGCTATGAGTAAGAAACAAAGAAGTATTGGACGCCAGGTGGCAAGTTTTTTAAAAAGTGCCTGCTGCAGAATTTATCTCAAGAAGAATGACGACTTTAATGTCATAGGCACGTAAAATAGTGCAATGCCACAGTAACAGAACCGTCACGCCCAGCACCTTACCCTGCTTCCTCAAGTAAAATAAACTGAGAAGAAAGAATGGTTGGCGATGGCATACGGCACCGATGCTCAGACAAGCTATTAGAATGCCTGCCGATAACCATCTGTATGTTTACTACGTTCAAATCATTTTTAAATAATAACAATAGTATTACTTTATATAATAATAATAATAATAATAATAATAATAATAATAATCACAAGAACAGCAACTTTGTGCTCACTGTGAATACCCAAAACTTTTGTTCGCTTTTATTGTCCTCAAGAGGGCGACGCGGTTTAATTAGCTGTCCGTAAAAGGGACTTCGTTCCTGTAAGCTTGCGTTTTCTCTCACTTTTTTTTTTTTAGCTCAACCTGCTCACAAATGACGTAGGAAAGCTCGACCTTAAACGTAAGCGCAAACGCAAGAAAGGGCGAGCACTATCAAGATTGTTGTGCGACACGCCTGCGGAAAGGTTTGGAGGCGCGCGACCACCCGGACGCTCTTTGTTAATCCCCACCACGCCCAAACGCAGCAATAGCGAGGCTTACAAACAAAATTCAAGGCATTAACAACAAGAAAAGTATTGTTATTTTCTGTCTTGTTGTCCCCCCCCCCCGCCCCCCTAGACACTGGCGCTTATATGGAACATGATTATGATGAAAACGAAAGGGCGGAGAGGGTAACAAAAGAAAAGAGAAACTGTCGGAGAATTATGACAGTCACAAAACTGTATATTACGCACGATGCATGATGTTGGCGGTAGCAAAGTTAATGTGTTCGCAACTTGAGTTTCTTTTTTTTTTATTCTCTGAACCACTGCTATCCTATGAACGTTTTTATTATTCTTGGACGGACGGGTTTGAGGTAGTGGAGATGCAGAGTCGCAGCCTGGAAGTATTAAGAGTATACCGGAGCTGCTGTACATAAACTGGGCCGAGGCTTGCACGCATCGTAATCCCGCGGTTTCATTAAGGGCATCTGCATCGCGGGCAATCCAATCTGCGCCACCCACGAAAGGTGTTGTTGGGAACGTATCTTTTTTCTTTGCTTCATGAACGCCATCGTATGCCTATAAGCTGCCGCAATATATATATGTATATATTTATATAGCTGAAGTAAACATGCCTAGCCACGCGCACGAGAAAGAGGTGGTGCCCTCTAAATTACCAACGATTGCCGCATTTTGAAGGTGACAATGTTTTTAAAGTGTAGAAAAAAATAAACTTTCGTCGACTCTTGCTCGTGATCCGAGAGCTGAAGCATCTTCCAAGTTATTTTCGTATAAAAGGCAAAACCATGCGTAATACTGCATCGAGAGCAAACGATTGAGATTAAATAACTTTACTTACATATATCGCTTTATCTAATTGCACTAATAGTCTCACACACGTCACCTCTTTGAAGTTATGCACAGCGGCAAAACTGGACGTACCGCCAAATCACCTGGAAACCTCAAAGTACTTCACTTTATATCTGTTTTTTGGACAGAGTAGCAATTAGCAGGAGGAGAGGGAAAGCGAAGCAATCAAACCAAACTTTCTTGAAAGCATCTCGCCTCTCCTAGCCTAGTGGTTAGTATTTACTTTATTGGTGCGTGTGCTGAATGGGTTAGTGGCAGTCCGCGACATTTAATTCACAAACTTAAGGCGTCGTTATTGCTCTATACAAACAAGCAAGTGATGTTGACTGAGAAAATGTCTACAACGGCTCGTGTCAACATGCCACATGAACCCTATTTTGAGGTCAGTAGAAGGCTGGAGAATGTTGTATCACCATGAAACTTGCCATGACGACGTTGAATTCACTTTTCGTTGGTCGAAATGTCAGATTTACCTCTACAGTTGCTCTTTCAAGAATCATGTTTGGTGCAACATATGAAAAAAATAACATTTTAAATAGTAGAGAAATACATATCGTGTAAAGCTGAGAGGAGCAGCAGGATTTCGCTTAATTATGTTGCTTTAGGGGAGCTAAGTAACGCCTAAATTTCATCACTTCAAGATTACCTCTTCCTATGAATTCGTGTATTATTTAGAAATATTGCTGTAATACGGAACCAACAATGCCATTCCGCAATATAGATGTGGCATTCAAACGTAATGGCAAACGAATATCAGTATCACGCCAAGTGCGTTTGTGGGAAAAGCGCATGAGAAAGTCGGTCTCAATTACACAGAGTAGGAAAGAAAACAAAACACACCCTTCCCCGTAGTCACAATCTATTTCATTTAGGGCGGTCAAATCATTTCATTCTCGTGTAGGCTTCTCCCGGCAGAAACATTCGTCGTTTGCTTCTATAATTTGTTATAGGGGTGTCTTCTCCCGCTCACTGCACATATCGGGCGCCGCAATTCAGGAAAATTGACAAAGGGGTCGTTTTCAGGAGCGTTCCTCACCGCATCGGATTTTGATGAGCATCTCTCGACAACACTATTGCCTCTGTAAGGGAGAAGAATCACCGTTCGCAGATACAGATGTGGTCGTTACCTGTCGGGGCTCGCCATGGGCGCAATGAGTTTCAAGAAAAAAAATGAAACGAAGAAAGCAAGGACGCGAGCGTAGACCACCGCAAATCAAGTTCGTGGATGACGGTGTTCACGACGAAGGGAGCGAGACTAATCTCAATAAACCCGGACAAGACCGCGTTGCCGCAAATCCCGGCTTTCCTCCTTTTTTTATATATATTCTTTCTCGTTACACTCTCTCTTTATTCCTTGCGCGACCGACACCCTCTACGAATCTTCCCCTCAATCCATCCCACTCAATTCACGGTGTCGCTCAACAAGCATCAAAGGCAATCTAGTACAGCCCGCCCACGCCATCCGACGGGGTGGAACAAACGATGCCGAAGAAGAAGAAGGAGCCACACAAGACGACACCACCACGTCGCGTCGACCGCATGCGTCGAAGCGTCGTCTCCTGGCAAACTGCCACCAACCCATACCGCCGCGCAACCCACGTCTCCCTCCCCACCTCTCGCCTTCTAAAGAATTCATGCGCGACGAACAAATATGAAGCTCGCTGCTGACTGCCTGCGCAGCAGTTCCGCGACGAATGGTCGGTTTGCCGCGTGGCAGGCGGAATATAGGGAGTTCGCAATCGGTGGCCCGACGCGCTATGGCGCCTCAGGGAGCGACCCATCTTGATTTGTCGTCGCGGGAGCCCCGCGTGTTCAAAGGCTCCCCCGCTGTGTTTGCCCGCGGGTGAGCGGTTTTGCGGCTGTCGACGGCGCTGCTCGTCGGGCATTCGTCATCGAGACCGAAGGAGACCCGGCGATACCTGTCGACAGAAGTCGTGGTCGTTTTCTCCGAGAACCCACGCGACAGCCGCGTCTTCGGCACGTATCTATGGCATGTGGAAGACGCGAGCTCCACGGCGTTCCTCACGACGGCGCTTCTTCGCGGTCAAGTAGCTCGAAATCCTCGTTGACAGCTTCGTTGGCGTTGGTATTTTCGACGAGATTGCGCCTATCGCCGAAGTATGGTCTGCACGTGCGCTGCGAAGCAATATTCTGGGGGAAGCATAAAGTGCAATAGATATCGGCATTTTCTTGAAAGGACGGACTGGTACGCGAAGCAATGACAACACTCTTCCTCGGAAAGATGCCCAGTCAAATCGTTTAGCATAAGGGTTTCCAGCTAACCACGCGGGCTGTATACTCAAGAACTTGGTGAGCAAGAAATTACCAGATCTGTATCCCCTTTAGCAACCGGTCTTTCTCTTAGTTTTACCTTCTTCACTGCTCACTTTTCGCTACTGCTGCGCGACGTACGTGTGCGAGTAATATAACATCTGGCGTGTAGAATCACGAAACCTCGATATGATTGTGAGGGACGCCGTAGTGGAGGACTCCGGAAATTTCGACCATCCAGCGTTTTTTAACGTGCACTGGCACCACACAGCACATGGGCATCTACCCTTTCATCTTCATCGAAATGCGACCACCGCAGCCGGAATCAAACCCGCGACCTTGGGTTCAGATGCCGAGCACGTAACCGGTACACCACCGCGACGGACTGCATGTGCGATTCGGGCTCTAGACAGTTGCAGCGCAGAGGAAAACGTGCTTTCTACAACACATTATGGACAGTAAAGAGATAAACGATGTTTCTCAAATTGCAAAACTACTTTTTTCACAATTCTGTAACTAACGCGCTTGTCGCGAAAAGCGAGGAAACACGCAAAAGAAAATAAAAAAATTGGGTGACGACGCCACGTTGAATTTTCCGTACCAAACGACGTGACTCTGTAGACTTTCACTTGGCCCTGCGTAGTCTCCAATAACTAAAAACGAAGTAAATTGTCCTCCTTGGGGCCATAAGATACCAAGCTTCGGGAAATTTTGTTGCGTCAATGTCGGAAAAATTCGAGGCGCAGTCTAAAATTCGTGACGTAACGTGTGGCGATTTGGGCGCGAAATTTAAAATGATACTCGGGCCTTGATTTTCGCCTCCATTAATAAATCTATGATAGAGAAATTAACGAGATTCATAGTAAAATTAATTGATTCGAATCGATTCACTTTCCCTGCTTCATTGTCTCTTTACGAGCGACCTAAACATGTCCGAAAACTTTAAAGAAAGGTAATCGGCTTCACCTTAATATGATAAATTATGTGGCAAAGCCAAACCTAGGACTTAAATGGACCCTCGTTTGGATAACATTTTTATACATATCGTTTCTTTTTGCCCTTAATAAATAGCACTGGGAAAGCAATGTATGTGAGAGAGTAACGTATGAGAAGCAAACGGCCGCCTAATTTTCACTGCGTCATCAAAACGACAAATCTGAAGTGAAGAGAAAGTGTCGGCTTCTCTGCACTATGCTTATTTACGTGGCAGAGCCACGTTTAGGGAGAATTTTCGCAACAAGGAGCATTTCCGTAATACGCTTTAACGGGATCTTACGCAGGGATACGCAAATGTTGCTACGCCAATGGCGTTGTTTTCGAATGCAGTACAATCCATATTTATTACCCTGTGAATAAACTGTGACGTCACTGATACTTGGTGCACAGATTTCAAAACAGGGTCGCCCTCCACCTCTTTTTTGTTCTGTTTTTTACATCCTTTCTAGTTTTTAAGATTTCAATGGATAAAAACATTTGTGGATGACAAGCGAATTCCTTTTATTTCTTTTTCACTAGAATACTCTTCTGCACACGTAGCCCTCATACAGCGGAATTCTAATTTCTCTTTATTTTTAAAAATAGTATCAGGTATATGTCTGTCTGTTACGACAGCATTAATCAATCGCTCACGTCTCCGTAATTGTGAGGACGCGAAATTATCAGGTCACAGTAGAAGGAACGTCACTGCTTGAGAGTTGCTGTTCACTTTACTAGCACTAAAAGACATAATTGCTGCTTTTCCGCCACTGTTTATGACATTACGTTTTCAGGGCCGTCCATGACAAGAAGGTCGGGCGTAACTGAGCCTTCACACCAACATATGCAGTAAACGAACTTATATAAGTTTGTGCACTAGGATGCATGTTCGCGTTGGTCATTTCTCAACGAACGCTGCTTCAGTGGCATTTTTAGGTAGATATATAAAAAGTTGTGTATTAATGATAACAGCTGACAATCGCTTGCGTCAACATGAGATGCTGAGTAACCGTGAGCAATCGCGACACGATTATATTTGG